>CABHPQ010170075.1:6406-47780 GCA_902168405.1 Peromyscus aztecus
CACCTCTCCTGCTTCCCTGGGAGGATCACCTCTCCTGCTTCCCTGGGAGGACCACCTCTCCTGCTTCCCTGGGAGGATCACCTCTCCTGCTCCCAGCTTTCCTCAGTTGCCTACAGTTCCTTGTGTAGGGTTGAGGCCTTGTGGGCTTTTTGCAGTCCAGTTTGACATGTCCATTGGTGTCATCCTTCTTCGAGTCACTTTTAATGTACTTTTAGTTCAGGAATGACAGTTTGAAATTACTCCCTGCCTCCCTGAACACACCCCACTCCCTCCATGTCTAAAGGGCCACTGAGTGAGAGTAGGTGCCATGATGAGTTAATGGCTCCACACAGTGAACTCCAGAGAGGGGTGAGAGGACAACAGCTCTTGAGAAATGAGCCAAATGGCCTCTTCTGAACGAAGAGAGAGGCAGGCTTTACAAGCCACAAACTTCACATCGTGTTTTCAGGGATGTAATGATCCCAAGCAGCAGAGATCCTTAGTGAGTCATTCTCATGGACACATACGGCTGCCATATGCTCTTGTCCTGTACAGAGTCCATGTGCTTCCACGGGTCATCACGAGACTTCTTTCAAGTATATGTTCTTAGTGCTCCATTCTACCCACCTTTCGAGTACACAGCCTGCCCTCTCCTAACCTATTAAATGTTGTGAGATCTCATTTTCTTATCTAAATGCCATTGTGACTTCCTCACCTCAAGGCAGATTTGTGAGAGTCCTAGTAACACTCAGTTGTCAACCAAATATCATCATATTGATGTTACAATAGAGGGTGCCATGGTTCCTGCCTTCTTTGCTCCTTTCTGTGTGCAGGGTACTTTTGATTAATAGCAGTCTCATTTCTATGTTTTGAATTTGAAGTTGTTTCAGAGCAGTACTGACTTAGCTCAGAGTATGTGTGCTGGGCCCCTCATTGTCCAGAGAATGGAAACTAGGTAACAGAAGAAATTGTTTTAGATTGTTTTGTGTGGGTTCTTGTTGTGGAAGTAGAACTAGAAAAAAGATTTAGCAGGTAGGCAAGATTGATGCATGCTAGTCATTCCAGTACTTGGGAGGCAAAGGCGGGAAGGACTGAGAGTTTGATAGCAGCCTGACCTACATAGTAAGACCCTTTCTCCAAAAAGGAAAGGAAGAAAAAGAAGGAGGAGGAGGAGCATGAGGGGGAAGAGGAAGGGGAAGATGAGGGGGGAGGAAGGGAGAGCTGAGGAGAAGGAGGGTATGAGTCAAAATAGGGAAGACATAAGTGTGATAAACAATTTAATCTTTCTACAAGCAGCTTTTGGCTGGTCATTGTGTTCAAACAGAATCCTAGTGCCATCTGGTTAGATAACAGGAATGCTTTCAAAACTGAGTCAGGATGCATATATTCTATATGCACTTGAAATGTAATATTCTAGAATGCAAACATGCTAAACTCAATGCCAGACTTGTGAACTTTGCACATCATGTGACTATGACTGGAGCTAAACAAGGCACTACTCATGTTCTGTTATAGATTCCTACGTATTTCCATTCCTCTTTTATGACTTCTGCCTTTGTGTGTGTGTGTGTGTGTGTCTGTCTGTCTGTCTGTCTTTCACCTATTTTTTTTTCTGAGATATGACTTTATCAGCTAGCCTTGTGTTCTGGTACTCCTGCCTCAGCCCTCCTCAGGATGGAATTGCAGTTGTACACCTGGCTCAGTTGGAAGATATTCAGTTTGCCTCTTAATGTGGTGATTCATCTCATCCTTTGTCTAACACATAGTGAATTCTTCACCTACTCTAGATACTGTGGTAAATACTCGAAGCTGGAAATGTACCACAGTTCCCTTGACCTTGTGAGAATGAGATCAGGCTTGGAATGGCTGTATGGGATACATCACATGTTTCATTTGTTATACACAACCTTAAAAAATTAGTTATTCGCCGGGCGTTGGTGGTGCACGCCTTTAATCCCAGCACTCGGGAGGCAGAGCCAGGTGGATCTCTGTGAGTTCGAGGCCAGCCTGGGCTACCAAGTGAGTTCCAGGAAAGGCGAAAAGCTACACAGAGAAACCCTGTCTCGAAAAACCAAAAAAAAAAAAAAAATTAGTTATTCATTTATACTGATATTTCCAAGGCAACACGAACCTGCAACAAAAATCCAAGTGTTAGATGAGATGACACTTGGGAGACATTTTTGAGTGTCATAGTTAAGTATATTCTTGGCCATGACTGGGCTATTAAACTTGTTGTCTCTGGTCACTGCTTAAGGGAAACCTAGTTATCTAAGCTAGTTATCTTTTTTTTTCTTTTTGTCTTGATCCTCTACTTTGGAAAAGGGAATTAAAGTTGAACTGATCTTGTGAGAGTTCATATGCATATATCTCTCTTGTCACAGGCTTCTCATGCAGTAGGTACTGAACATTGATGAACTATTATGTTGTGTTTAGGAAAGGTTTTCCCTGCTGGGCAGTGTTGGTGGCACATGCCTTTAATCCCAACAATCTGGAAGCAGAAGCTAGTGGATCTCTGTGAGTTCAAGACCAGCCTAGTCAACAGAGTGAGTTCCAATACAGCCAGGTCTACATAGAGAAACCATGTCTGGAAAAACCACACACACACAAAAAGAAGAGAAATGTTTTCCCCAAGATTACTAGTACTTTAGCACTCATTGCACTGAACTTTAATGCTTATGTGTCTGCTTCTCTCATTGAACTTTGAGGCTTCTAAAGCCCTGACTGTCTTTTTATTATATCAACATCATGGTGCTTTCTACTGGGGTTCATGTCAAGGTAAATGCTGCCAATCTTAATGTTCAAGTGACACAGCATGGCAATAAAGAAGCCAGATTCTAACCAGCTCTCCTGAGGGTCCAGAACATGAATCCCAGGGCACACCAAGAACTATGGTGCACTGTTTAGGAAACTCTAACTTTACCCAGTGCTAGACTCAGTCGTGAAGAAGGAATAGTTCATAGGAGTTCATCTTACTTATTGTTCAATTGCTGTGATAAAACACCATGACCAAGGCAACTTATGAAAGACAGCATTTAATATGGGGCTTACGATGTCAGAGGGTTAGAGTCCACGGTGAAGGAGCAAAGACACCGCAGTAGGAAAAGCTGAGTACTGATTGACATCTTGATCTTCAAGTAGGAGGGAGAGAGAGAGAGAGAGAGAGAGAGAGAGAGAGAGAGAGAGAGAGAGAGAGATTGGGAATGATGCAAGTCTTTTAAAACCTTGTGGCCTACCTCTTAGCCTACATCTCCCCCAACAAGGTCACACCTCCTAATCCTTCCCAAATAGCTTTACCAACTGGGGTCCAAGTATCCCAATATATTTACCTATGGAGGCCATTCTCATTCAAACCACTATAGTATACTGTTGGTGATTTTTTCCTTGAAAAGACTTCCATTCCTAACTCCCCTCTGGTACTCAAAAATATAATACTGTGCCCCCCCCATTTTATTCTGACTTTTTTTTTAAGTGTAAAGCATGAAATGAAATCTTAATCTTTTTTTCTTTCACTGTCTCTCACAAGACTCCATCATCTCTTATGCAGGGTGTATGGTTCATCTGGTAACTTGTTTAAGTGCCTTGAAGCTTCCAAGGTGGGCAAGGCCTCAAGTTGCTGCTTACTTACTGAATAATTGTATGTTTGTGCCAATGTTATAGTGGATCATTCAGATCAAAATACAAGAATAAGTTTAGGTTCAAATATCTAACTGCTTTGTCTTAATGTTCCATGATAATTGTTGGGGGCAGGGGGACTTACTTCTCTTTAGTTGGTGAAGAGGGCTTTCCTGAGATAACGGATCCCTCCTGTCCCAGCCAGTAGTTCTTGTGGAATAAGTAGGGGGTGGAATAACCCAGTGGTTGAAAGGCAGTGACCTGCAACTTTCTCTTTGGTGGAACTGATATGGTAGAAGGTCTTAGGCATAGAGGATCCTGTCTCCTGCTGGTGCCTTCTGTTCCAGAACAGTGCTAGGCACTGAGTTTTGGGATGGGTGTCTTTGACTTGAATTGACTGTTCCAAGGTCATTGAAAAAGGATGTACCGGGACTTTAATTCCACTGGACTCTTACACTAACTCACTGCCTCCTATTGGCTTTATCAGAAATCAATATCACAACTTCCACTCTCTGATTTTGTATCTGATCTCAATTTACTCTGAATTCAGCCCTCCCCCAACAGTGTTGCTATTTGTTACATGCCATAAAATATCAGCAATCAACAGTTATTTATTAGTATTTAATATTATTACTTTAATTTACATATATTTATATTTAATCTAGACTTGGAAGTTTTTAAAATAGAAGTAACATATGGATGGTAAATAAATTCAAACTATGTGCATAAAACAAAAAGTAGCATTTTCTTTTCATTTTATCCCTGTTTCCTACTGTGAACTTACCTGCTCTGAACCCTTCTGTGACCCTTTAAGGAAAAAGGCATATCAGAGTCTATGAGTATTAATAAGCTTTAGAAAGTATACACAAATACTCTGGGTTAGGCAAGAATTCCATAGAAATGATGCCAAAAATACAAGTTATAAAATACAACTTACTTTAAATTGGGGGGGGGGGAGTATCTGCTTTAAAAGATATCATATAACATATTTAAACGAGAATCCATAGAAGGAAATATTTTCAAATTATATTTCTGATTAAGGACTTGCATCCAAAAATACAATTCTTATAACTCAATAATAAAAGACAAATGACCCAGTTGAAAAATGAGCAACTGCTCAGAGTGATTCTCCAGAGAAGTGCTGTAAATGGCTAATAGGCACACGAGAAAATGCTCCACATTGTTCACCATTAGGGAAATGCATAGAAAAACCAGACTGGATGCCACTTGAGATCACTGAGATGGCTGTTACGAAGCAGACAGACAACGACAAGTGTCGAGCACGTGGGGAAACTGGAATCTTCATGTCCTGCTTTCAGTAATGTAGAGTGCAGCCATTTTTCAGAAGTAGCCTGACAGCTTCTCTAGAAGGTAAACTAGTGCCGTCCTTTGACCCACCCAGTCCACCCCGACACGCTTAGTCAAGAGCAATAAAAGCACACGTCTACACAGAATCTTGCATATCGACATTTACCCATGCATTATTTACAGTAGCTAAAAAAGTAAAGATGACCCATATGCCCATCAACTACATCCAGATAAAGGAAATAATCATGTGATTGGACACCATTGGGCCCTAAGAGAAATGCTATGATGTGAGTTCTCCAGCACACAGGATGCTTGGTTATTTCATAGGTTGACTGATTTTCCTGAGGTTGGAAAAGAGTACTTTTTTTTTTTTTGAAAAAGAGTATTTTTTTTCCCTTTCCACATCCTGTGATGAGATGGGAAGGATGAGAAGAATTTATAACTGACATGTGAGAACCTTAACAGAGGGAGGAAAATAGGCTCACATCCCTCCTCGAAGCCTGGAGTCCTGGAGAGCAGGGAGAAGAGATGCGGCTTAGCCACTGGCTGCTGAGCACCTCTCCTTGTCTGACCATGTACATTTTAGGATATTAAAGTCAGGCCACCAGGCCTGCCCTGATGTGATGCGCTTCATAATGAGCTCACTGCACCTCTGTGGCTGATGATTTTACTGTGTGATTAGGCCTGCCTTGCATTTTTTTGTGGAAGACAGTAGGTCTTTTAATATTTCATGCCTTACTTTAATATTCTTGCCATCTTTCCTCTCTTAGGTGTGTGGTTTTATTTTTATTCATTCTTGAGACCTTGAAAGTGGAAAGTCTTCTTTCTTTTATGAATATTTACAAGTCTATTCTGCTGTTGATTTCTGGTAAGCTATTTTTTTTATCAGTTTAACAATATATAAATATTTCCTATTTCCAGTTGCATAATTTTTCTTAAAGTATCAGGCATGGGTGTGGAGTTTTACTTAATTTGTGGGGACATCCATAATGATCATTGTATATGTATTTATTTATTTTTCTGCCTTAGTCGGAACATGTGGTGAATTGCATTAATTTATTTCCTAGGCTTGTTTTCAATCATTCATTTGGCATTCATTTCACACGTATTTATTTAGTACCCTCTATGCAGCAGCTGCCATTCTGAGCACCAGCGACAGAGTAATAAGCAAGGCAGTCATTATTTTTTTTAAATACTATTAAATGCAATCTGTTACTGTTTAGTCTTTTGCATTTAGATTTGAGAATCTATCTCAAGAAATAGTAAAAACATACACACAAAGATATATGGTAATGAATCATTATTATATTATTTATGAACGTGCTCAGTAATGGGCAAATGTTGAAATATGTTTAGTTTCTCCACAGTAAGACATAACATATCGTCATTAGAAAAAAACATGCAGTTGAGTACATGTAAACAGGAAAATATATAAAAATGTTGAAGATGAATGTACATATGGTATCATCTTATTACTATAGATATGTATAGATATGAAAAAGAATTCTTGTGTAACCAAGGCTGGCTTTGAACTCACTATGTTGATAAAGACTATCTTGAACTCCTGATCCTCCTGTCTCCATCTCCTGGCATTACCATGTCCGTATCCCAGCTAGCCTTGAACTCATAGCAATCCCCTTGTCTTAGCCTCATAAGCACTTGGATTCCAGGCATGTACAACCACACCGAGCTCTGTGCTTGCACTTTGATAGGCATAGCACATCTGGAAGGATATCAAACAATGACAAAAGGGGGAATTCCTCTGGGGTAGAGGAGGAAAAGCAAGGAACATGGAGACAGATATTTGCTTTTCAACACAGGCTTTATGGCATAACTTTTAAAATCTTGTTTATTTGGTGAGAAGATATTAGTGCTGTTATAAAAGGGGAAAATTGAGGGTTAGAAGGAGGATGTATGAAACACTTTGAGTATGACTGAGTTAGTATTCCCTTGCAGGCTACAGAGCTGTCATAGGCGGTTCACAGCAGGGTGGAATTCGTTATGGATTTGATGGCTTACTGTATTATTGGAGAAGCAGGCTATTTCAGCATGCCTTGTGCTACTGCAACAAACTCCTGAGGATAGGTGATTTATAGTTTCCAAAAAATGCACTGGCTCATGGTTCTGGAAGCTGGGGAGTCCAAGGTTAAGAAGCCACTATCTGATGTAGACCTTCTTGCCGGATCAGTCCATAGAGGTTGACTGAAGGTCAAAAGAGAATGTACAAGGGAAGCGATGGAGCTCAAGACTGACTACATTATAGGTCCACTTTCTAGCTAAGAAACCAACTCCTAAGATGACATCATCAACATCATCAATCCATTTAAGAGTTCAAACCTTCCATGACCTGGTCATCTTAAAAAAAAAAAAACTGTCACAATTTTCAACACTATTACTTTGGGGATGAAGTTTGCAACACGTGAGCTTCAGGGGACAAGAATGTGGAGAGTTAATGCAATTTCTGTAAATGCTCAAAGCCTTTGAATCCTACCATATTTTTTTGTGACCAGAGAAGCTGTTACTATTACTGCAGGAAGCTATGAGACAGAAAGGTGGGCATTACAGGACCATACCACTTCTTCTGTGACTTGTCCTGATCTTTACCCTATGATCTCCCTCCCCATTCAACTTATTTCTAAATCTAACCTAGCTTGTAGGTGTCTAACTGATAGAACCCAAGTCTGATCTGAAACTCTATCTTCAGAGGACTCTAAAGATGTAGTCTTCAAATTTCCAAACAACATGGTATTAGAAGGAGTCTCCCATGGATCTTTGGTATGCAAGTCACATGGCATCTACCACAATAAGCAAGCAGCACAGTGCCTTTGTCTCTTCCCATAATGCCTTTCCTCCCTTTTTTCCTTTTACAAATGGGGTCTTATGGACTCCAGGCTGGCCTAGGATGACCATGAACTTTTGATCCTTCTAGGTCTGCCCCCCAACTACTACTTTTATAGGCATGAACCACCACGTCCAGCTTAAGTGCAATGCTTTTTGAATGCAATACATGATTATTTCCCCACAAATATGGGGGGGAATTACTGATTTACTGGAAAAGCATCTTTTTTCATGGCTAAGAAATGCTTATTTTAGAAAAATGGCAAATAAGTAAGCCTAGGTCAGTGGTTCTCAACCTGTGGGTTGTGACCCCTTTGGGAGTTGAATGAACCTTCCACAGGGGTGCCTAAGAACACCAGAAAACACAGATATTTACATTAGGATTCATAACAGTAGCAAAATTACAGTTATAAAGTAGCAATGAAATTTTTTTTATGACTGGGGTCACCACAACGTGAGGAACTGTAGTAAAGGGTCAGAGCATTAGGAAAGCTGAGAATCACTGGCCTAGGAAATAAAAAGCTAATATCATCTAAAATTCTGCCATCTGATATTAATGTTTTGATAACTGATATTGTTACTATTCTAATCTTTCAAACACCCACTAGTACAATCCCTGACACCCCCACTTTTAAAAATAGAAGACAGAAGCTGTGTGCTAAAAGTGGATACATTGCTTCAAAAGTAAATTAAGAATCATAAAGCACATATTGACTTAATAACTTCATTAAAAACTCACTGAAACAAAAGACCTAAGTTTCAAAAAGTGAAATTTACTTTTAAATCACTTTCATCAAGTCAAAAATAATTAGGCTATCTTTTCTTCATTTTTTAATAAACTCAATTTCTGACTTAATAAGGGTTTGTTATTAATTAACTTTTGAAAAATTCAGCAAACATCTTCTTTAATGTCTCCCCTTCCCCCAGTATTTGGGAAATTTTGTATATTGCCTAGTTTTCAAGCAATAGAACATCAGTCTTTAGTCACTGTCCAGTGAAGCCAAACATAACCACTCAGTCCCTTAAATCCCGTGCATGCCTGTGAAGCTAAGAAGTTGAGTAGATCCTCTTGTAGGTCCAGATCTTTGAAACTGAACATTCTAGAAGAGGCTTCTATCCTCAGTGAAAAGATTCAGCCTGCAAAATCCTGACTTTGATTTCCAGACCTGCTTTTCCTGTACCAGGTGACCTTGGGCTCATTATGAACTGCTGGATGCCTCCATTTATGAATCTGAACAGTTAGATTAAAGGGGCTCCTATTTACTTCCTGGAGTTTGATGAGCGCTGCCAGCTCCCTCGCAGCGATTGTCCTATATACATATTATAACTAATTAAAGTAAGGACAATAATAGGTCTAGGAGAGAGCTAAATAGAGTTCTTTAGTCTCCGAGTAGATTTCAATCTTGAGATGACTTTGAGAGATGTAAAAGTTACAGTAGCTAAATTATAACATTAAAAAAATCCGCAAATCATAGGAAGGAATTTATTTCAGATAATTAATGAATTATATCCCCACTTGAAATGAAACGTTTACACATCATATGTATTAGTTTAGCTACAAATGTACTAGCCTGGTAACCTTTATTACAATACCTAAATGTATCTGCAAGGGCTAAGCTAATGGTTTTCAACCTGTGGGTCATGACCCCTTTGGGCAAACAACCCTTTAACAGGCATTGCACATTAGATATACGGTATATCAGATATTTACATCAAGATTTATAACTGTAGCAAAATTACAGTTATGAAGTAGTAATGAAATAATTTTATGGTTGGGGGTCACCATAACATGAGGAATTATATTCAAGGGTTTCAGCATTAGGAAGGATGACAACCACTGGTAATACAAATTCTTTGAAAATTATTTTTAAATAATAATTATACTTGGCTGCGGTGGGTAGGTAGGATGGAACACAGAGAAGGAGAGAGAGATGGAGACTGAGACAGACAGACAGACATAGATGAGACACAGACAGACATTGATTAAGAAAGAGTTCCAAGTTCTAAGACCATTTCCACAACTTCTTTATTTTTCCCTGGTCCACACCATTTCTCATTTTTTTTTTTTTGTTTTTTGAGCATGGTTCTGATAATTTCACCCCTTTGAAGATGGAGAACCCAGGATAGACAGGAATGGCAGAAAGCCCATCCATGGTGCTTGGGTGGATTTTTAAAACCCTCTTTGTTGGTTCACCAATCTAAGTCCCTTCTTTTCTGCTGTTTGGCATTGCTGTTGCCTGGTCCTTGCCTGCCCTGGTCCCCTGCTTTTACATATCCCAATCCTGGAAGTCCAGCACTCCATTCCGATCACTAGGAAAGCATCCTCAATTCTCATCCCTTAGCTCCTCGATGCCTCCTTTCATAGCCTGCTTCCTGATTACAACCTGTCTCCCCTTCTTTTGAGCACCTACTTGCTCCTTGATTTGTGGTCTCCAGGAGTCCAGCTATAAGTGCATGCTCTCTGTTGTGATTTGGTATTTTCTATTGTAAGCTTATAATAAATATGTACTGTTAAAGGATTGTATCCAACACTGTTTCTGGGCTAGATCCCACCAGGGTAGCTGTATGGTAGAAGCCTACTAAGCTTTTGAAGAGAGAGAGAGAGAGAGAGAGAGAGAGAGAGAGAGAGAGAGAGAGAGAGAGAGAGAGAGAGAGAGAACTTGCCCCAGCCTCAGAAGCACCATTTAGTGCCATAGGGTTTCAATTTATTAAGTGGGCCTCTGCCAGTCCCAGCTATTATCTCTAAGATGAGTTTTCCCATCATTAAAACTACACTGTTTTATTTTTTGGGAAGCCCTGGGTCCACAGTGGGGTTGGTCCTGTGGACCCAGGGCTTCAGGATCTTGCACAACACAGGGCAGCAACAGGATGTCCAGGGAGAGTCCCAGTGAGGACCCAGTGCCAATGGTGTAGCAGAGACCAGGGGCCTTGAACCAGACCAATGATTCTTTGAGATGAAGGCCTGCATGTAAAAATGTATGGCAAAGGAATTTACTGCGTGACTCACTGTGTCACACTGCAGCTTCCATTATGAGAATTTCCCTTTCTCCCCTGTCCCCTTTTTTTCTTTTAAATTGTATTTTGTTTTATTCTGTTTGTGTGTGTGTGTGTGTGTGTGTGTGTGTGTGTGTGTGTGTGTGTGTGTGGCAGGGGGAGATTGGTGGGAATGGGAGGCATGGTGTGAAAGACACAAAGAATAAATAAAAAGAAGGTTAAAAAAAGAAATTGCAGTCAATGAAACAAATGTTGAACTTCATATCACATTTCACTGTTTTTTCCCCTCTGACTCTTTGCCTCTCTGACTTATGTATTTGTTTTTATATCTTTTTCTTGCATAGATTGGTCCTGGGTTATACTTTAGTGTTTCAGTTGGGGAAACAGCCAACCTCTATTAATGAAGATATGATAGTATTTGGGGAAATGAATGCGATCTTGGAGAGAACGGATAGGTAAAATTTCCTCCCCCAATTAGGGATACAAGCATTTTTCCAAAGATAGCAGAAGACCAGCATGCTCATTCCAGCATGTAAGTTACCCTTCCTACCTACCCCTTGTGCCTACCCTGACCCTATAAGAGAAAACCAAAGCCAACAGATTATCACAAAATGACAGATATTAAAATTTCCCACTGAGCAGACATAAGGCAGAAATTAACTTTAAACCGAACAACGAAATTTGTGATCTCAGACTTGGACCCACAAGGTACATATTGTACATACCTTCCTTAGGTGGTTTTGTTAGATGACCTAGTTATTATTCTGACAACTGCTAGCTGCACTAATGTAAAATGTCTACAGTCCTTGCCTAATAGTAACTTTGCCTGGATGTGTTTTTCTTGGTAATCTTCTTTGCCCAGTCTTTTAGCTTCTTTACCTTTATCACTGTGACTCTTTAGATTAGATTTATTTATTTTTATCTTATATGCATTGATATTTTGCCTGTATGTATGTCTAGGCACCACCTGTGTGCCTGTTGACCACAGAGGCCTGAAGAAGGCATCAGCTCCTCTACAACTGGAGTTACTAATGGTTGTGAGTCACCATGTGGGTGCTGGGAATGGAAGCTGGGTCCCCTGAAAGAGCAAAGTTCTCTTGGCCACCGGAGCCATCTCTCCAGCCTTCAGCAACTGGCCTGCTCATGGGGACGTGTAGCATGAATCTTAGCAGGTCTTGTTAATAAAATCAAACCTGAAGCTAGGCATTGGGGTGAATGCTGGAAGATCAGAGAAGCAGAACAAGCCACAGCCACCTCACCTTGCCAGTTCCTCAGCTGATCCTGTTTCCTCAGACTGGATGCCTCTAAGTCCTCATCCAGAATGAATCTCAGCTGAACTGCTGCCCAAAAGCCTAAAAGCTGAACCAGCTCTAGTTCCTGGTCCTCACACCTTATATACCTTTCTGCTTCCTGCCATCACTTCCTGAGATTAAAGGCGTGAGTCACCATGCCTGGCTGTTTCCAGTGTGGCTTTGAACTCACAGAGATCCAGATGGCTCTCTGCCTCTGGAATACTAGGATTAAAGGTGTGTGCTACCACTGTGTTTAATATTACAGCTGGTCTGTTCTCTGACACCCAGATAAGTTTATTGGGGTGTACAATATATCAACCACAGGGACGTGTGAGAGACCAATTGCTATAGGTGCATGGGGCAATCTTTGAGACTTTGTAAATTTTTTACAGCTCCAGATTTCAAGGGAATTATCTTGTCATTGATTTATCTAATACCTAGCATTTAAACACTTGGATGAATAAATATATACAGCTACAGCTAACTTGTTTCTACAAAATTAGTACTAGATGCTCTTAGAGGGGTAGGGAATTTGCTTAGTATGTGTTTGTCCCTGGGATTGATGCCCAGCACCACAAGAAGGCATTTATCTTCACCCCCTCCACCACCACTGATATGCAAATATCTGAAGGAATGAAATATAGGAAAAGAAAAATTTCTAAAATGAAATAGCACAACAGTGTCTTGCCATAGCTCATCAATGCCAAGAGGAGCAGTGAGGGCTAAGAATTATACCCTTGAGTTATGCAGTACAACACTGGCTGAGCCCAAGTATTCACCACACAAGCAGCACACACCAAGAGGCGGGGGGACCAGTTAACAGCTCCATTCCCACCCTCTGGAGGACATAGGGAACTTGCATGAGGGGAGGGGTTTCAGAAGGTCTCCTTGGAGGACTCACCATTTTGTGTTTACAAAAATGTGTAGAGAAAATGCAAAAAGGCTGAAAAGTGATTAAACCATCGTGCACTGGCTGTCACCGAGTGGCCGTAACGTGAAGAAGATTGTTATCATGACAGAAAGCAAAAGCTGAACAAACTGGAAGCTCATTTCATAACTGCTGGGTAGGTAGGTTAGGATGACTATGTGGGCGCAAGCAAAACTATTAAGAGAGGGAGTGTAGGGGCACCTAAGAAGAGATACAAGCGTTCTGGAAAAGATTTAGTGTACTCTACGTCTTTCATGAGAAACTTGAGGCTTAAGACTGACCTGATGGTTGAGAGATCTAATTTCTTTGAATGTAGGACAAGGTTTTTTTTTATTTTTTTTTTGAGCAGATATATGTCCCACTGAAGGGGATAGCCTGGGGTTATATTCTAAAAGACTTTATCCAGAATCATGTATGAGGTAGCAGTATAATTAAAATCAGGCTTTGGACTTTGCAACAAGGAGTTGAGGGGGAGTGGGAGATCTTTAAGAGGAGAACTGTGATCAGAAGCACATAGAAAGAGATTTCAGAGCAATTTGCAAAGGGTTCCTATGAAAGAAATAGTTGGCTCAGGATCATCATTTTCAGAGACGGATAACACCTAGCTACAGGTAACTCATTCAAGGAATGCCTTTACTGCTCCTCAGCTTCAGTATCAACCAATCCTGCAGACGCTTAACTAACCTTAGAGACAGCAAGTTGCAAAGAATTCAGAGTGAGAGAGAAGCAACTTGGCTGTCGTCCTGTTCTACATTACAGCTGAGATCTAAAGTGGACCCAGACTTACTGCTCATAACAAGAGATGGAATTGGAAAGGGGATGTGGAGTTTTAATACTAGTCCTGATTACAGTTGTGAGATCTTCAGATAAGATCACTGATGTTCTTATTATCCTGGAGGAGAGACTATTCCTTTATTAAGGAGGCACCAGAAAATTATGGAAATTCTAACATTTCACCTAAGGAGCAGAGAACAGTGAATTCATGGACTGTGTTTCCAAGAAGTCAACACCCTTTCTGAAGAAACCTCCTAATTCTTTCCCCTATGACTTCTCTACTTTCTGTAGATCAGTCTCCACAGCACAGCAGTGAATCTCCATAGTATTCAGAATGAAGTCTCAGGAATTGATTTCTTTCTGTATCCAACTCTCTCTCCCTTGTCCTTTTGGAATGCTCGTATCTTTTTTTTTTAAGTGCCCCCACGTTCCGTCTCTTAAGAGGTTCACTTTGACTCATATAGTCATCCTATCCAGCAGTTATGAGATGTGCTTCCAGTTTGATCAGCTTTTCTGTCATAACAACAATCTCCTTGATGTTATGACAACCCAGTGATAGCCAGTGCACAATGGTTTATTTCTTTTCAGCCTTTTTGAGTTTCCCATATACATTTTTATACAGACAAAATTGGAACCACGTTATGGTTCTGTCTCCTTTTCTTAGACCTTTACTAAAGTCTTTAAAAGAATATCCAATAGCAATAGCAAAAGTCCTTTGAAAATTGCATTGAGACAAAGCAGGACAATGTAAAGCAATTTAATGCTATTATATTCTATAAAGGACAAGGTGAGCGTCTGACTGTAGAGGGCTGCCATGAAGGACAATTGCTGGGTTCTGAAAATCAGTTCGTCGTACTTGTTGTGTGTAACCAGCTGCTGCATAGGGGACCTTTAGTCTCCACCTCAGCCTTACATAGTACCCAGAAGCTGCGATGTGAGGTTTGCGCCATGCACCACAAGCCGCCAGTCTCTGCTGAACATCAGAAACACTGGTCATTGCAGCAGGACAGGGATCCTGCGACTATTTCATTACGTATGCCTCCGCCCCAGCTGGAGTTTTTATTTAGGAGTGTTTCGTCTTCTTTGTACAGACTGCATGCCTGTTGGGCAGGAGCCTGAGCTGCCTTTTTGTCTTGTCTTACACTATTGCCCAACAAATACAACTTGAAAAAAAAAATGGATTTCACCCACTTAGGATTCATCTACAAAGACTGAAACTAACAAAGGTATTTTAAAATCTTATATCTTGCAAAAATATATTTTGAGACGATATGCTTAAATCAGGAGAGTCCTAAAATTTCAAGATGGAACAAAACAGATTAGAAATAGAAAAGGGTTGTCAACTCCAAAGTCCGTATTCCTTTGTAACAGCAGCTTCTTTGCTTTTGGATAAAGGTCTATATACATTGTCATGTTACAGTCTCCCCTAACCTCTAGTGCACTACCAACTCTGGAGCAAGGTGCCATATACCATCACCACAGTGCCTGCATTTCATCCCTACCCTGTGTCTAGTCCATGTCAACAATTTGCATGTATCCTTTGTTTCTGTAAGCATTTTGATTTGGGGGGCCCATCCTCATTCACACGGTCTTCCTAATGTTCCTAATGTTCTTGAAGTACAAATGGAGGTGCTCATAGCCCTGCCACTAAGTCAATGATATCATAATGTAGATGATTTTGAGATATTAGAAAAGCGTTTGAAAGCATCTTTAAAGCTCCTTACCAACAAAATAAGAACAGACACCAGGAGGTGAGAACTCAGTTGCCAACTTCTGAAAAGCAAAGGGCTTACCATATTGCTGTATTGAGCTAAGATGTAGATTCTGGATAAAAATGATGCAGAAAACGGCACCTGGTGTTTGCTGGGGTAAAACTCTGGCTGATCAGGCTGTAGCAAGCTCTTTGCAAGGCCATCACTTACCTGAGGGGTTAGGATCACACATTTCTTTTCAAATCCCAGCTGTCAGGAGGGTAGTTTGTCTTTCTGAGAGCTAATCATTCACAATTATGTCCTAGACCAGCAACTTACTATTTTAGAATTTTATTCAATTCATTTAGACTTAAGGGGTGAAAGTTCACTCTCTTCTTTGCCCATTTCCTCCACTTCTAGTGCCTTCCAGTCTAGTGAATTACATCTATTCTCTCCAGTGGCTCCAATCAGATGGAGAGTTTATCGGGGTTCATACCCACTCAAGTCCTGCGTACATTAGTTTTTACATACTCGGGATCCATCTGCGTCTCTCCTCAGCCACCACTCCCCTCCTGGTTCAAGCCATCATCCTTTCTAGAAAAAAAAAGAAAGAAAAAAGAAAAACCACCCTAACCCATCTTCTTGCAATGTCTCTCACCTCATGCAGTGCAGTGCAGTCTCCTCATGTAACAGTAGCTGCCATCATCTTCAGGATTAGGTCCACAGCATTTGACGTCTTTCAAAGACTTGCATCATTCCACACCTGCCTTCGTCCCCACTGCCACCCATCATCCCCCGCCTCCCATCTGTCTTCTGATGACATAATAGCTGCCGTTTCTTCTTGAAATCTTCATATCCTGGCACTGGACCCCATGTCTACTTTTCATCTTAAAAGCTCTTCTTCAGCCAGCTCTTCTTTTATTTGGGCTGTATAACATCTGCCATTTCCATTTGGTAACAATAACCACATTTAAATTTATTTGTTCTCCGCTAAGCTGAAGGGTTCACGATTCTATTTGTCTTATTCACAGTAGCAGCACCGGGGCTGAGCAAAAGAAACTAACCTTGAAGCCCGGACTCATGAGCTTCTGAGTACATGAGAGACCTATGAGAGGTAGCAATCTGAGAAAATCAGTCACTAAGTGTAACACGAATCTTAAAAGGTCTTATTAATAAAAAACCTGGAGCCAGATATTGGGGTAAATTCTGAAAGATCAGAGAGACAGAATAAGCCACAGCCAACCTCACCTCGCCAACTCCTCAGCTGATATTGTTTCCTTGGATTGAAAGCCTCTGAGTTCTCACTGGAATGGATCTCAGCTGAACTGCTTAAAAAGCCTCTAGTTCCTGGTCCTCAGGTCTTATATACCTCTCTGCTTCCTGCCATCACTTCCTGGGATTAAAGGCATGTGTCCTTCCCAAGCAAAGACATGAGATCTCAAGTGCTGGGATTAAAGGCATGTGCCACCATGCCTGGCTCTGTTTCCAGTGTGGCTTTGAACTCACAAAGATCCAGATGGATCTCTGCCTGGAGAATGCTAGGATTAAAGGTGTGTGCTGCCATTGCCTGACTTCTATGTTTAATATAGTGACTGGCTTTTTCCTCTGATCCTCAGATAAACTTTATAAGGGTGCACAATATTAGGAGATACAATGCATCACCACAACTAAGCATTAGAAATCTGTACAGTTTTATTACATAAATCAAATAGTAGACCAAATATGGAAAAAATAATATAGCAAAAATCATAAATATTTTATTTATGTAATAAAACTGTTAGGGAGACCCCCAGGCAGTGGGACCGGGACCTGTCCTTAGTGCATGACCTGGCTGTTTGGAGCCTGGGGCCTATGCAGGGACACTTTGCTCAGCCTGGGTGAAGGGAGGAGGGGACTGGACCTGCCTCAACTGAATCTACCAGGCTGAGCTGAATCCCCAGGGAAGTCCTTGCCCTGGAGGAGATGGGAATGGGGGGTGGGTTGGGGGGAGGGTGTGGGGGGGGGCGGGAGGAGGAAGGACAGGGGAATTCGTGGCTGATATGTAAAATTAAATTAAATTATAAAATAAAAAAATAATAAAAAAGGTTTGAACTGCAAAAAAAATCATAAATATTTTAATGTAAACCATCACTATGTTTATAAATATAAAGACCTAGCTTGGCAATCTGATTTTTTTCATTAGTGGATTACAAAACCCTGTCTATGCTATCAAATACTCCATCAAATACAATTTTAAAAAATTAAAAATTTATTATTTGAGAATTTTATTGATGTGTACAATGTATCGTGGCTATATCTATTTCCCATTTCCCTTCCAATGGGCCATTCCTACCCCTCAATAGGTCAATGACCATGGTATTTGGATGTTTCAAAATTGATGCCTCCTGCTTGACTCACTGTAATTTTTCTTTTCATTTTTGCCTAAATATTTGCTTCTTAAAGGTCATGCAGTCACTATGCTATTAGCTTTTGGAACAGCTTGCTAGGTCAGTATATTAGTCAAAAATCTTCAGGAAGAAAAGCATGACTCTGGAATTGTGTTTCTCAGATGGGAGTCACTGCCATGTCACTATGAAGCTGGTTGGTTTTGGTGGAAGTTACTGAGCTTGAATTTACAAGACTGTGCAAAGAACACTTAACAGAAGTGCCCCCTTAGTGGTGTATTATGAGTACAACACAGTTTGTTCTGAACTCTAGGCACAGTGTTTGACAGGTCTGCAGAACTTTTCATTGTCTAGAATTTAAATCATGTTGGGATGGATGAACAGTTTCCCCAATACCTGTCAATCATATTCTAATGTTTGCCCCTCTGAGTGCTGTTTGTGAAAGTGGAATCTTTGTTCTCCTGTGGCTAGCTTATTTCTCTTAGCATGTTTCCAGATTCATCCATTGTATTGGCTAGTTTTGTGTGTCAGCTTGGTACAAGCTAGAGTCATCAGAGAGAATGGAGCCTCAGTTGAGGCAATGCCTCCATGAGATACATCTGTAAGGCATTTTTTTTCTCAATTAGTGATCAAAGAGGGAGGACCCAGCCCGTGGTGGGTGGGATGATCATTGGACTGGTGGTCCGGGGTTATATAAGAAAGCAAGGGCAGTCTCCAGAAGCCAGCCAAGAGGTGAGAGACCTGTGGGCAGGCCACACCACCACCCCCTATACCCACTGGACTCTAACCTCTTTGACCCACTCCGCTGTGCAAACCCACTGACCCCATCATCCTCCCCTTAGCCAACCATCCACAGCAACATCAGAAGCCCCTATACAAGCACCACCTACTCCAATAGGAAGAACAGGTAAGTGACTGGTTCCCCAGTTAAACTGCCCCAATTTCCAGGCCCTAAGCCCTAGTGCACATCCTATGCCCCCTTCCCCTCCCATCTCAGCTCCAACAAGGTAGCTGGGCCCTTCCTCCAACTCTGATGGAACTCACACTCTGGAACAGTCCCCAGCAGCCAGCCAGCAGGTAAGAGACTGCATGCAGACCTCACCACCACCCCAGGCATACATTGGACTCTGCAACTACTGGGACCCACTCTGTCACTCAAAGTCACCAACCCCATCATCCTCCCCTTGGCCTACCATCCACTGCAATATCAGCAGCCCCTATACAAGCACCACCTACTCTAGTTGGAAGAACAGCAGACCCTATAGGTATAAGTGCTACCCACACCAGCTGGAAGAACAGGCAGAAGAACAGGCCCAGGCACAACCCACGCCAGTAGGAAGAACAGACTCCATAGGCACAAGAAAAGCTACACAAGCCAGAAGAACTAGAGTACATGCTGCCTTTAGGCACCCAAACTCCCACAAACCTCACCTGAGACAACCCTACTGGACCTGAGGGACCAGCCAACCACTAGAACCCTTGGCCATTCAGGCCAAAACATAACAAAGGAAGCAGACAATAAAGGAACAGAAGACCCATCCAACAAAGACATTACAAGAATCAACACTTGTGTCCATAATTATCCCAAACCCAGATGGGAAAACGGCAATGTAAGAATACATGCAACAACACAAAGGGCAATATGATACTGCCAACAACAGCAAGACCTGAACATCCCAACACAGATGAAACAGAAGAAAACAATCTTAAAAATAACTTTATGAAGATGATAGAGGCCCTTAAAGAGGAAATGAAAATTTCCCTTAAAGAAATCGAGGAAAAGACAAACAAAAAATTGGAAGAAATCAATAAATCCCTTAAAGAAAGCCAAGAAAACCAAGAAAAAAACAATTGAACAGGTAAAGGAAATGGTTCAAGACTTGAAAATTGAAATAGAAACAATAAAGAAAACAGAAACAGAGGGAATTCTGGAAATGGAAAATCTGGGAAAGTGAACAGGAACTACAGATGCAAGCATCACCAACAGAATACAAGAGATGAAAGAGAGAATCTCAGGTGTTGAAGATACAATAGAGGAAATAGATTCATTGGCCAAAGAAAATGTTAAATCCAAAAAATTCATAACTCAAAACATCCAGGAAACCTGGGACACCATGAAAAGACCAAACCTAGGAATAATAGGGATAGAAAGAAAAGAATTCCAGCCCAAAGGCACAGAAAATATAGTCAACGAAATCATAGAAGAAAATTTTTCCAACTTAAAAAAGGACATGCTTATGAAAGTACAAGAAGCTTGCAAAACACCAAATAGACTGGACCCAAAACAAATAGTTCCCTTGCCACATAATAATCAAAATACTCAACATATGAAATAAAGAAAGAATATTAAGAACAGCAAAGGAAAAAAGACCAAGTAACATATAAAGGCAGACCTATCAGAACTACACCTGACTTCTCAATTGAGATTCTAAAAGCAAGAAAGTCCTTGACCGATGTTCTGCAGACACTAAGAGATCATGGATGCCAACCCAGACCATTATACAAAGCAAAACTTTCAATCACCATAGACAGAGAAAACAAGATAGTCCATGAAAAAAAAAACAGATTTAAACAATACCTATCCACAAATCTAGCTCTACAGAAAGTACTAGAAGGAAAACTCCAACCAAAGGAAGTTAGATTCACTCATGAAAACACAGGCAATAGATAATCTCAAACCAGCAAAAGTCGAAGGGAAACACACATACACTACCACCACCACCACTAAAACCAAAGAATAACAGGAATTAACAATCACTGGTCATTAATATCTGTTAGTATCAATGGACTCAATTTGCCTATACGAAGACACAGGCTAACAGAATGGATACTTTAGGGGGAAGTTTCTTGGTCCTGCCTAGCCCCATAGTCCAGAGGAATCTCTCCCACCCGAGCTCTCACAGCCACTTATAAAATAATCACACAGAGGCTTATATTAATTACAAACTATATGGCCTACGGCTCAGGTTTCTTGCTAGCCAGCTCTTACATCTTAACTGAACCTATTCCTATTAATCTGTGTTTTGCCATGTGGCTTCATGGAATTACCTATTCTCTCACATCATGCTTCTTCTGGTGGCAGCTTGCAGTGTCTGCTCTGCCTCTGCCTTCTCCTTGTCTCTCTCTTTCAATTTCCCGCCTGTTTCTATTCTGCCTTGTCATAGGCCAATGCAATTTTATTTATTAACCAATGGAGCCACACATATTCACAGCATACAGAAAGACATCCCACAGCACTTCCCCTTTTCTGTCTAATCAAAAAGGAAGGTTTTTAACTTTAGCATAGTAAAATCACATATAGCAAAATGGTTATCAAGAAAGAATTACAGTTACAATATCTAGTCTATTTGTATTTGGTAAAATTAAAGAAAATATTCTATCATCTATCCTATATTTATGAGTCTAAAGTTTTATATCTAATTTACCTTTTGGATCTGAGCCCCATGTTGGGCACC
Organism: Peromyscus aztecus; assembly: GCA_902168405.1. Classification (NCBI taxonomy): domain Eukaryota; kingdom Metazoa; phylum Chordata; class Mammalia; order Rodentia; family Cricetidae; genus Peromyscus; species Peromyscus aztecus. The sequence continues at coordinate 27,662 of CABHPQ010170075.1, forward strand.
ATATAATGTGAGAAATCCACGGGAGTCTTCTTAATGGGTAAAATGAATTTATTAGAAAAGAAAACTCACTAAAACAGAATAGGAGAATCATCACAGGGTCCTGGAATGTTGGGTACTGTCCCATGCTGCTCTGCCACCTGAGTCAGTCCCCACCATCGAAGCCCACATGAGAGAGAAGAAAGTGGCATACATGCATCTCAGGTCTTATGGGTAACCCTGAGGCCATGCTCCAGCTTCAGAACTGTATGCCATTCTTATGGTACTTATGGACTTCACAGAATCTCTCAATATAGTTACTGACTCTCACTATGTAGAAAGAGTTGTTTTACTTATTGAAACTGCTGAATTTATTCCTGATAACACAGAACTAACTTCACTATTTATACAATTACAAGAAATGATCAGAAATAGTATATATATATATATATATATATATATATATATATATATATATATCATGCCCCAGATCCCATACAGGTCTGCCAGGTCCTGTAGCACAAGGTAATAATGAGATTGATCAGTTATTAATAGATAATGTGCTGGAAGCCTCAGAAACACCATGTAAACAGCAAAGGTTTGAAAAGGGACTTTTCCATCACTTGGCAACAAGCCAAGGAAATCGTGAAAAATCATAAAAAAAAATGTCCTACTTGTTTCTTCTATAACCAAAATCCATTACCTGCAGGAAGCAATCCTAAAGGTATACAAAGAAATGAAATTTTGCAGATGGGTGTGTTTCATTTTGCAGAATTTGGAAGATTAAACTATGTACACCATACTATTGACACCTATTCAAGATTTCAATGGGCGACTCCTGTAAGTTCTGAAGAGGCTGATTCTGTGATTATATACCTATTAGAAGTTATGGCCATCATGGGAATACCTGTACAAATTAAGACTGACAATGCTCCAACATATGTCTCAAGTAAAATGAAACAGTGTTTTGTTTATTACAATATAAAGCATATTACAGGTATACCGCACAATCCCACAGGCCAAGCAGTCATAGAAAGATCTAATCAAACTTTAAAGGATATGCTAAATAAACATGAAGAGGTAACAAAGATCCCCTAGAAATAGATTACATAATGCTATATTAAGCTTGAATTTTCTCAATGTTGATGAGAAAGGGACAACAGCTGGGGAGAGACATTGACCAACAGAAAAAAACTCCTGAGCTAAACCACCTGACTACTTCAAAGATGTGTTGACCTTGGAATGGAAACCAGGATACATCCTATGTCAGGGAAGGGGTTTTGTTTTTGTTTCTGCAGGAGAAGAAAAGCTATGAATACCAAGAAAATTAATAAAAATTTGATTCGAACAGGAAAAACCCCTTGATGAGAAGTGATAGCTCATCCACCAATGTGACAATCCTACAAGTTTTAGGGAAATTTAATGAACAAGGGCCAGGGCAGGGTTCTATTTTTTGTCTTTACAGGATAATAGAAATACCCATCTTCAAGAAATCAAAAGGCCTTGGACACCCAGATATCTACAGCAGAAGGAAGGACCTGTTGGTACCAATATACTCTACAGGGTAATGTCTTACTGCCTAATGCCAATATCTCTTTAACTCTAGAAAAATTGTGGTCCTGATTCAATTATAAATCAAGCTGGAATTGGAGTTGGAATGTGGCTTTCTCCTTCTCTAAACCCAGGCATGTTGCTAAAAGAAAAGATTAAGAGATTCTGTCTCATACCAGAAGATCCACCTGGTATGGGACAGAAGAAAGTTAATAATCTAGGGACCATTGTTGTCAAGATTCTATTTCTCTCCATGCTTATTCTTGATTCCTTGGAATCCTTCCTCACATGTCACATCATCCTAAAATCCAAACTTTCCACTTTGATATTGATAATGTTCAAGTTTTCCACAGTGAAAAATAAGTCTTTCCAATAGCAATCTCTGAAGTCTTCAGAAAGAAGATGGGGCCCCACAACATGACTCTCCCTGGTTCATAATGATGCCATTGAACAAAAAACCACCACTCAATGATCAGCTTTGGACTGCAAACTCTTCAGGACAGTTCCAAGATGAGGTGGTCCATCCTATTACACTTCTAGCCAGAATCTCAGATAACATTACCCATTACTCTGAGACTGGTTACAGACTTTACAGCTAGTCCTATTGAAACTTAACCATTTTGCTTTCTTACAGGATCCCACAGAGATATTATCACCCTTTAAGCAGCAAGAAGCAATTGTAAGAAAATGACACCCCCTCTCCCAAAGGTTTCATTTTCTCAGTTGTTATAGGATTGAGGTTGGGACAATAAAATTTAGACTCAGGATTCTCTTTAAGAAAAGAAAAAAGGGGAATAGATAGGTATAGGATATTAAGGTAGATTATTATATCTACTAGTAAACTAATTTAGCAAACTATCAGCCTTAGATAATTTGCACTGATATGGATTATTGTATCTTGATACAAATGTAAACTATTTTTCTATTCCTGTTTAAGATACTTTGTATATTGATACAAATTCAAAACTATAATTGTCATATTGTACACATGTTCCTACTCCTATTTGAAATATTTTATATATTGATACAAATGTAAAATTATGTTTGTCATAATGTCTGTATGTTCTACCTCTGTTTAGGATATTTTATATATTGATACATATTAAGGATATTGTTGTCATAATACACTATATATTATATCTCTGTTTAAGATATTTTGTATATTGTCACAATTTTGAGGTTATTGTCCTTATACTGTACATCTGTTTACAGATTGTTTACCTTGTTAATGTGAAGCCTTAGTCCTTAGGTTATTTAGTTAGGTAAGACTTACAGATTAATAGTCACTCATACTTGTCATATCTATAGTTATGTTAGTTAGGTTTTTCAGATTTACAGAAACATCTGTCAGATGGATAGGTAATCTTCAAACACTTCATAGACCTAGAGAATATGGCACTGAAATGTTTGATAACTTAGAATTCTGTTGACATGAGACACGATTGCTCCTGGCAGCACTGATCTACTCTCAAGAGAATGTTTGGGCTTCTAAGACACTCCGTTTGGAAGTTTGTCTTCTTTTTGGCACAAAATGGCCTGCTGGGCAAAGAACTGTCCTTGCCTTGACTGGACACGCTGTCCTTTCCAGGTGGGCAGGACATAAGGAAAAGCAACTACTGAACCTTGCCAAGACAGAGTAAGATGTTCTTTCAAAATTCCTGCTTCTGATAATTGGTCTGTCAGATTTTTCTAGGCCTGTAGCCAAAAATGGAAGCTCCAACAGTGCTGAAAAACTTTAGATGACTGTCCAGACTGCCAGCTGTTTGTCAATTCTTGCAATTTTTTGGAAATTGCTTGTCTGCACTTCTTGTTTTCACAGGTAATACTGTTTTCCTTCTCAGGTCTTTGACAGGGTTGAAGACTAGATAGTTAGTTATAATCCTCTCATATCTTAGCTAAGAACATTTTAGATCCTAAAGTTAGAATCTTTAAGATAGGACAGCTATTGGAGTAATCTCTGTAACATGCCATTTACCTATGGTCTGGATATTTCTGAACATTTAGTGTGTGTTTCTTGCTTGATATCATTCTTGTTGGTTGTATTTCTGTTTTGTTTATGTCATTACCTTTCCCCTATCCTGGACAATACTTGATAATCATTCCTATAGTTTTGCATTAGGTTAGAATTTTCTTATTTAGAAAAAATAACAAAATTGAAATCACATTTATATTGGCCAACTACTCCTGGGAGTGGAGCTTGCCCTAGAGTGTGGTTGATATACTCAATGTTACTCCATTGGATGAAGCTGATATCCTCCCAGGGGTTATCAATCGCAAATACCCACTCAGGGGTGGGATTTTGTCTTGTTTGAACCTGTTCAAATCTTGTGTGTGCTGTCATAGTCCTTGTGAATTTTGTGCATCAGTACTTTTGTGATTATTGTGTCTGGATGACACTATTTTTTTTTAGAGTTATCCACCACCTCTACCTCTTACAATCTTTCTGCTTCCCCGTCCACATAGACCCCCCAAGCCTTGCGTGGAGGGGCGTGATAAAGACATCCTATGTAGGACTGAGTGCTCCAAAGTCTCTCTCTGACACCCATTATTTTATCTAAAGTATTCTATACCAATTGATTAAAGACACAATATTTTCTGCATGAATTGTCATCAACATTGTCTCTTTCTCCATCTCATTGTAGCACATTTCCTGTGAATAGATGTGGTTCCTGGCAGTTATTCATTATCAAAGCATGACTCTCCCCACCATCTTCACCAGAACTTACTGTTAGCTAGTTGCATTCTAGACTATGCTATCTGTCAAGCACAGAGAAAATGATGACAGTGAGGACAGGGTCATGAATTCAGTGCTTCATCTATCTCACACAACAGTAGTTGCACGCAGTTGAGGAATAGCTGGCTTTCAACAAGCTTTGGTTAGCATCAACTTTAGCGTGCTTGAGTCAGGGACCAAGCTAGGAACACTGATAAGTCTTTTTGCCTTAATTCTGCTGTTGAAGCTTTGTATAGCTAAGCATCCATGTAGTATCACAACCAGTATCTCAGTCTACTTGCCTCAGAGTTGGGGTAAAGCCATGCAGATTGTGGCACTGGGCTAGGTAGAGGTCTTAACTGTCAACCCTGTAAAATGGGAAGCAGGGGAAAATTGTGTTTTTAGTGCTCCTAGGCAGCTGTCCTTCTCTAATAGAAGCTGAGAGGGGGACAATTTATAAGCTTAACAATTCTTGATAAATGAAATTTGTGTTTGTAGCTTATTCAGCCATGACACGAGGTTGTTCAACTGCTCAAAAGCTACAATCAGAGCTGTAGTCTGAGACCTCCCTTTCACCAGAATATATCACTTTCCCCTTACGCCCCAGCATTTGGATAAATATCCAGATAGTTTCTGAGTGGTGTGGCTTGGGTCAGGTTGACAGTGAGCTTTGGCAGTTGCATTTGAGAGGGAGAATCCTCTTCCGTTTGTCATCAGAAGTCAAAAGCCAGAAGGAGGTAGGAGAAAGGAGAAAGGTCCAGACTTAGATCAAATGCCAGAAGCTTAGGGTACGTTCAGCAACCTTCCAGTGGTTGATATCAGGGTTAAGGTCCAGAAACCCAGGTCTTTCTGAGAACATAAACACAGGACTGCAGACCTCAGCACACTGTGTCTGTCTGCCACTCCCATCCTCATGTGTGTGTGTGTGTGTGTGTGTGTGTGTGTGTGTGTGTGTTTAAAAAGATTTATTTATTTTTATTTCATATGCATTGGTGTTTTGCCTGCATGTATGTCTATGTGAGGGTGTCAGATCCCCTGGAACTGAAGTTACAGACAGTCGTGAGCTGCCATGTGGGTGCTGGGAATTGAATCCAGGTCCTTTGGAAGAGCAGTCATTGCTCTCAACTGCTGAGTTGTCTTTCGAGCTCTGAAAGAGAGTATTTTAGTCTTAGAATTCAGGAGTCTGGAGATTTTCTAACGATCATAAGCCCTAAGGCATTCTTCTTGTTGCTTAGTGGTATCATAAAACATACATCAATTTATCATCGTATGAATATTTCTCAAATATTAGCAGATGCATGTACTGTTTTAAAATTTTAACTCAAACATCAAAACAAAAAAGTTGACACAATCTTTTTTTATGCAGATTTAAACTAATGATTTAGTTATTATCTGGTTCATGATTGTAAAGCAACTAGAAAATGTTAAGCATGATGAACAGATGCTAGAAGAAACACAAGGATGTCTCTCAATGATTTCATTGTGTAGGTCTTATTTGGGTAGCCATGTAGATGAGACTTCATGGGTGTAGCCCCTTTTTGACATTTCTAGGATATATAACCTCGGAACAAACTTCCTGTTCCTTGGGCTCTTACAATCTTCCTGCTCCCTCTTCCACAATGATCCCTGAGCCACAGATACAGGAATTGTGTTTTAGTTGCATCTGTGTGGACTACACGCCCCATGATCTCTTGTTCTCTGCATTTTGATTGGTTGTGGCTTTCTGTAATGATGTCCATCTGTTGCAAAGAGAAGTTTCTTTGATGAGGAATGATAGCTACACTGTAGGTAGGTTTGAGGAGCCTCAACTTCATGTAAAGAACCATGGGCACCTGGGAAATGACAAGAGTGGAAGAAATAGTCACCCCAAGGAAGAGACTGCCGATTGGTTATCCAATACCAGTCGTCCAGCCTGAGGTCATATGTATACATGTAACATTATACAGACTGAGCAGGATGTAGTTATATATTTAGAAACGTATATCTAGGTAGAAAGAAGAGACCACAGGCCTGCCCAATGCCATTATGGTGAGCAAATATTTGGTGGAGAGAAAGATAGAGATAGAGATAGAGATAGAGATAGAGATAGAGATAGAGATAGAGATAGAGATAGATAGAGAGAGAGAGAGAGAGAGAGAGAGAGAGAGAGAGAGAGAGAGAGAGAGGCAGGCAGAATGGTTTATGTCCTATGGAGAGAGACAGATCTGAAGAAGCAAAGGCAGTGAACAGTGGGCTAATATGGGTGGTTTGCGTGCCACTTGGGGCCATGGTGAAGCCTGGGCCTGGGCTGCTGCCAAGGGTCATGTCTGGATCCATGGCCTTGATGCAGCCGTGGTCTGTACTGATGTCCATGGCTACTGTTACCACTGAAGGGAAGGCCTTGAGGATGCGTGGGGTCTGGTCTGCCACACGTAGCCACATTGGTACCCAAGGGTCATGCCACTGCAGGGGCCATTTATCTGAATGGCCTATACTGCCACCCAAAGCCATGGAGACATCTGGCTTGAGCTGTCGCCAAGGATCATGCCTAGGTCTGTGGCCCTACTACAGCCAGAGTCTACGTTGATGTCTGTGGCTCCTCTTACCACCAAAGGCCATGCAGATGCCCAGGGTCTGGGATGACACCTGAGGCCATGTTGGTATCCAAGTATCATTTTGCTGCTAGGGCCATATAAATCAGACTGTCCTGCACTGCCACCCAGGACCATGGTGAATCCTGGCTCTAGCTGCATGTCTGTCTGTATCCATGGCCCTGTTATAGCTAGGGTCTGTGTTGATGTCCAGGCTCCTGTTACTATTGTAGTCTATGCAACTGCCTGGGGTCTGGGCTGCCACCTCTGGCCATCTTGGAGTCCAGGGACCATGCAGCTCTGGGTCCATGCTTATCTGAGAGACCTGCCCCGCCCCCTAGAGCCATAGTGACCTCTGGACTCAAGCTGCTGCTGATAACCATGTCTAGGTTCATGGTACTGCTGCAGCTGTGGCCTGTGTTGATATCTGTTGCTTATGCCACTACAGGGGCCCAGGTGAACTATGTTTTGAACCACGTGTTCAACCATGTGGGGAAGATTGAGGGCCGTGCTGAGCCACCCCTTATTGGTCTGGGAAAGCTGCCCCACCCTCCTCACCAGAAAGCTGCCCATTGCCAGCCTGCTATACCCCAGCGCAGGAGAGCTGGTTCCTACCCCTCACACTTGGGAAAGCTGGTCCCACCCCTCACTGCAGGCATGGTAGAGCTGGCTCTGCCTCTCACCCGAGGTGGGTGGTCCCAGTGGCCTGGACAGACCAACTCAGCTACCACCCAGGCAGGCATACCTCCAGGGTCTTGAGTTGGCATATCCCAACATCTAATCCATCTACGACCTGCTGGAGCCTGTGAAGGCACTGATCCTGTGGAACCATAGCCACAGGATCTCCATGACTCAGGGCAACAGCAGGATATCAGAGAGGTGTTTTGGTGAGGGTCCAGTAGAGACTGTGTACCAGAAGTCAGAGGCCTTGAACCTGACCAACAACACATTACACAATGAACATTTGCAAATAGATCTGTCTGGACAAAAGGGTATATTGCATGATACACAGCAGTTCCCAATGCCACTAAGACGAATGAAGAGGCGATAGAGAGGCTGGAAAGAAAGAAGGGCGAAGTGTCTTTTGTTTGTTTGTTTTTAAATTAATATTCTTATTTGTATTTTTTGTTTCATATACATATTTTTTCATTTATTTTTTGTTTTTTAAAAAAAATCTTATTTTTATTATTTCTTTTTAAGTTTTCCTGGGGGCGGGTGCTACAAGGGTGAAGGGTGGCCATGGAAGGATTGTAGCACCCATACTACTACCCATTCACCATGCCCTCAGTGAGGGGCTGAGGATGAAAACAGAGACAAGACAGCGGGGTCATTCGTCTCAGTAGAATGCCATTTATTGAAGGAGGGAAGAGGCCTTAAATACAGGCTTACAGCACAATGGGAGAACCGTGGAGGGCAGAAGTTCCCTACAGATATTTTACATACTTGCATCCTAGCTGTTTACACCAATATGCAGGATACACAAACAAGGAACCTCTGGTAAGCTGTTTAGGAGGAAGGAAACCGGCACAGAATTAGCATAGGGAGGACATCTGATCAAGGTCAGCGAGCAAGGCAACAGCTACCCAAGGAACGGGGGTCAGAGCCCAACAGATGATGGAGAAATAAGTGGGATTGGGGTACATGATGTGAAATTCCCAAAGGATCTATGCACAAATTATGTTTAATAAAAAAGAAACATATCTACATATTTAGGAATATATATGTTGATAATGTTGATTATATAACACATTAAAAAAGAGGCCATAAATTTGAGAGAGCAAAGAGGTTACATGGGAGGGAAGAAAGGGAAGAGAAAAATTATGTAATTATATTATAATTTCAAAAAATAAAAGAATATTATAAAAAGGAACTATTGAGAAACTGTGGTGATATATTGTGTACCCCAATAAAGCTTACCTGGGGATCAGAGGACAGAGTGAGTCACTAAATTAGACATAGAGATCAGGCAATGGTGGCACACACCTTTAATCCTATCACTTGGGAGGCAGAGATCTGTCTGGATCTCTGTGAGTTCAAGGCCACACTGGGCTACATGAGAGAAACAGAACCAGGCAGTGGTGACACACGCCTTTAATCCCAGGAAGTAATATGACAGGACACAGAAAGGTATATAAGGCATGAGGAAACAGGAACTCGCTCTCTTGAGGCTGAGGATTTCGTAGAGGTAAACTAGTGGCTGGCTGTTCTGCTTCCCTGATCTTTCAGCTTTCACCTCGTATCCGGCTCTGAGGTTTTTATTATAAGACCTTTTAAGGTTCGTGTTACAAGAAGCAAACAAAAATAAAGCAATTCAATGATGTCAGAGAGTGCCATTGTACCATGAATAAAAGCATGCAAGTGAGTGTGGTTTGGAGTTCTCCTTTCAACAGGGCCAAACTTTGGAAATTCTTCATGGTTTGTCCCATCAGTGCCATGCTTATCTTCTACCCTTTCTTGCCTTCTCCTTCTTCTTCACCCGATTGAGACTAATTAACAGTTTCCAGGCTAGCCAGCACTACAGTGACATTGATTTCCTGAATCATGAGAATGATCAACACAGTTGTTGTCTTGAGAACTGAGAGGTCGTTTTTTCTTTTCTTTTCTTTCTTTCCTTTTCTTTCTTTCTTTTTCTTTTCTTTTTTTGGTTTTTCAGGACAGAGTTTCTCTGTGTAGTTTTGGTGCCTGGCCTGGATCTTGCTCTGTAGTCTAGGCTGGCCTCGAACTCACAGAGATCTGCCTGGCTCTGCCTCCTGAGTGCTGGGATTAAAGGCATGAATCACCGCTGCCCTGCCTGAGAGGTCTTTCTAACCATGCACAGTTAGGGACAAGCATTCACCTTCTCTGGCACCTCATTTATTTGGCTTAGGGTGTGTTATGGTCACTACTGGCAACACCTAGAATCTAGACTCCCCTAGGAGACGAACCTCTAGGTATGTTTGTGAGAGAGTCCCAACATTTCACTAATTGACGTAAGATGAAGCACTCTAAATATGGGTAGCATCTTCTCATGGGCTGATGTCTAGTACCGAATGAAAAGGATGTAATGAGATGAGCACCGGTGTCCACCTCTCTCTCCTTCCTGACTATGGGATGCCATATGTCCAGCTGTCTTACTCCCTTGCTGTCATGACTTCTCCACCATCACGGATCGTATCCTTGCAGTAATGAGCCAGACCTTCCTTCCTCCCTTCCTTTGGCTGCTTTCATCAGGTCCTTCATCCTGGCACTAGTAAAGTAACTAATACAGGGTGGGATTTTTCTAATCCTATTTGATCATGACCTAGGATTCTCTTATATTCTTTGGATTTGGTCAGCATTCACCTGTGTTTTCTCTTGTGCTGTCTTCCTCCAAGTCATCTGGGATAGTGGTAAAGGCAAGGATTCCTTGTCCATACCCTGGACCTGTTCATTAGCCTGAAGCAAGTAATTTCTTCTTAAATCACAGTTAGGAAGATAGTGAGCAACTCTTTAGTTCACACATTGCATAATGTAGATTAGGGTTTCTGTATGTGAATTCCATTCGGGTATTTCTTGGGAAATGTACACATTTTTTTTTTAAAATCCTGTATCTGGAAAAAAACCATTTAAGAAATTGAAAAAATGAAAAAAAAAGCTACAAATTTTTTTTTGGAATTAAAATGCAATGAGTAGTATAGAGATATTGTTGGCCGGGAAGAATCCATTACCAGGTAGATAGCAATAAATGCTGAGCAGCAAGCTGAAGGTGACAATTTCAGATCAGAAAAGGCACATATTGGAGGGCAGTGGCCACAGCCTCTTAAGTCCTGCTTGCCACTGTGGCTGCATTTTGAGTATATGCTCATGGTCATATCTGCTGCTAATTCTAGCTGATATACGAGTACATATTTGTAAGTTTATATACACAGCATAATATAGACTAATCTTGAAGGGGCATGATAAGAAATAGCAACCAGATGCAGAGTTCTTAAATTGGCAATTTTGGCACATGACTCTGTGTATGATGTTAATCTTGCTGGGAAATTTAAATACTACATAATTTGAATACTGCTAAATGGTATCTGCTGACATTTTCCAATATTTGAATATGTGTTACAAATTACTGTTTACTGAAAGGGCTTGTAATTATTTTCCATTTTTTAAAAAAGTAATTAATCCATATTTAGCAACATGCACTACAATGTCCAAGTCAATTTTACTCTTAAATGTAACCAGTGTCATGGCTGGAGAGATGACTCAGTGGTTAAGAGAGAATATGCTCTTGCAGAAGACCCAAGTTCAGTTTTGAGCACCCATGTTGGATAGCTCCTAACCACCTATAACTCCAGGTCTAGGGGATCCAGCGTCCTCTTCTGGCCTCCACAAGCACGTGCACTTATATTCACATAAAGCCCCCCATAAACAGAATTTAAAAAATATATATCTTTAAAATATTTAATCAGTGTTGATACAGAATGAAAGTAATCTAAATGAGTGGAATATTTCTTATATTTCATTTAAAATGACTTTTGTGGGGTGTTCTGATGTTGATGATCTGTTTAAAAAATGGTTTTGGCCTGACAAGATAACTCAGAAGGTGAAAGCGCTGGCTGCTGAGGCTGATGAGATGAGTTCAATCCCTGGATTCCACAACGAGAACTGACATCTCCACAAAGGAGAGAACTGACATCAGCAAATTGTCTTCTGACCTCCATATTCATATCATGGCAATCATAGCACATACGTGCCAACACACGCGCGCACACACACACACACACACACACACACACACTGAATAAACATTAAAAATGAAAAATTGCTATTATTAAACATCTATTTCAGGTTGAGATAATTGTTCTTTTAAATTAAGCATGTCTTTGTCACAATAAATATGGAGAATAATAACAAACCCTATATTTATTAATTTTTAGCAAAATACCTTTAAATTTTCATATGTACTTCATCATATAAATGGCCCCCTGTTCTTATAGCTATATAATGTCATATTTTTAAAATGTGTGAAATGGTTTTTATGGAAAAACAATAAATAATGAAAAGAATTCTTGAGACTTTCAATTTCTTGGTCCAAAACTCTGACAACAAATATAAGCCCAGAACTCAGACAGACTAGCTTACACTTGGTGGCTTCTGCTGCTTTCTTTTCCAATTCAATGATGTTTTCAGACTTATGCTAGCAAAAGCAAACACTTTTCAAGAGCTTACAGCATCAGCGCTTTCTAAGTGCTTTGCATATATTAACTCAAAACCTCTATCACAAGTCTGCACATAGATTATCGTTATTATCATCTTTTTAATGAAGAACCCAGGGGACAGAAAGACCATGTAGCTTGTTTGTGGCCACTTTATTACATACATGGATACATATACATGTAATTTGTGTATTTTAAATTCTATATACCACTTTGCACTTTGAATAGCCATTAGTTTTACGCACTCCTGCAAGTGGGCATCTGTCTCTAACTCCACCATGTTTGTCTTCGTACAGGTCTCCTATAAGATAAGGTACATAGATACGCAGGAGAGATGGCTCAGTGGTTAAGAATGCTTGTTGCTCTGGCAGAGGAGCCCACGTTAGCTCCCAGCACCTTTGTCATGTAGCTCACAGCTACCTGAAACTCCATCTCCTCTTCTGGTCTCCATGGGTATCTTCACACACGTGTTCAAATACACAGGTGTACATACATACATAAAAATAAAATAAACCTAAAAAGATACATAAATATATCTGTTCTTACGTTCTTGCGTTAGGGTGTGTGTGTTGTATGAATATAAATGCAACTCTGTGTGTGTGTGTGTGTGTGTGTGTGTGTGTGTGTGTGTGTGTGTGTGTACAGGTCAGAGGAGGAAGTGTCCTGCTATATTACTCTCCACCTTATTCCCTTGAGACAGGGTCTCTTACTGAGTCTGGGACCTTTTTTTTTTTTCTTTTCTTTTGGCTAAGGCTGGCTGGACAGACAGCCCCAGTGACCCTCTTGTCTCTGCCCCATAAAGTGCTGGGAAAACAGATCTTTGTGATCAGTCCAGATTTTGTATGTGGGTTCTACCGATTGGACCTCAGGTCCTCAAGCTTGGACAGCGAGCACTCTGACCATCTCCTGAGCCAGCGCACTGGGTTTTGCTTAGTTGCTTCCTAAAGGTCAACGTGAATCCCGCTCCTGTGAGCAATGCTTCAAATTTCTGGTCTCATGTTCTCAGCAACACTTAAATGAATCAGTCTTCAGAATCTTTGCTAGTTTGATGAAGTGCTTCAGTTGTTGGTATCGTATCATCCTCATTTAAGAAATGAAAATATTAATGATCATCAAAGTTTTATAACATGCTTGATTTAGCGGACCTCACAGAGACTCATGGGATGTCCCAAATCAAAGTTGGATTGCAATAATGCTTCATTCTCCTTTGATAATTCGCTGCAAGATTAACTTTCCAGTTGTATCTGGCAAGTTACAAACAAACATGGCCTGAATAATCTGACTTCTAGAATCTTCCAGACTCTCGGTAGACTTTGAGAATATTTAAATGCTACTGTCAATGGAGAAGTTGGTGATGGGCGAGGCAAGGCTTGGGGGGCATGTCTGCTTAACCCCAGAAGACTGAAGCAGAGAGAAGTAAACAACTCGGTGCTACTTGGCTTCTCATCTGTAAGAGGATGACATTGATTTTGAGGATGTTATTTCTGTTTTTGAAATGAAATTTTCCATTTCTCCCAATGTATAAGATAGATAAAAGCTGGGTCAGTGAGATAAATGACTGTGAGGAAAGGCCTATGCTGCCCAAACCTGACAACCCGAGTTCAACTCCAGACTCCGTGTGTAGGTCGAAAAGGAGAACTGGCTCTGTGGTGATTTGAATGTAATTGGCCCCATAACCTCATAGGGAGGGGCACTATTAGGAGGTGTGGCCTCGTTGAGTAGGTGTGGTCTTATTGGAGGAAGTGTGTCACTATGGAGGTGGGCTTTGAGGTCTCATCTATGCTCAAGCCACGCCCAGGGAGTCAGTCAAATTCCTGTTGCCTTCTGATCAAGATGTAGCCAGATAATATAAAATTTAGTAAAAATAATATAAATAAATAATAACACTAAAAAAAAGACAGATGAAAACTGGGCACTTTGGTTGAAAGGAGGGGCAGATCTGCTTGCCTTTTCTCTTTCCATGCCATTTGTGTTGTCTCTATGGACATTTCTTAGGGGTCCTGAAAACAACTAAATACTACTGGAGAGCATTGTCTCTGAGACCGATTCCCAGTATTCACAGTCAGCAAAAGTGCAAATGGCTGTCTTCAAAACTGGTCCAAAGTGGTAAACACAAATGGTCCCTCGACACCAGTTGCTTTGATATATGACCTTGATGGCACATGAGTCAAACTGCATCCTTTAGAAATAGGCAATGTTTAATGAAATGCATACGGCAGGCATTTTTTTCTCGTCGTAAGTTTTAGATTTACCCCATGAAGGTCTTGGGGCAAATGTTCTGGAACAGGTGACCCATGAGGATGCATTCTCATACATAAAAAGTCACAGCTCCTTGTTTAAATGTTGGCTTGTACGTCTTTACTCAAACAATTATAGCTATGATACAAACCCCAAAATATGCTAGATGGAATTCCAGAAATGTTGTTAGTATGACATCAGCCTTTGGTGTCTATTTTGTGTATGTGTGTACATACTACTTTAAATTCCTCCTCTTCTAACTCTTTATTAAGAAGCACAGCCAAAATGGATTTGAGAAAACCAATTAGAATATATTTTCTTTTCTTATCCCAATTTTCTTTCAGCTTATACTATCTTTTCTTGTGAGAAGAAATCAGTTTACATTTTGCATAGAGAGATCTTTTGCATTTTTAATATTCAATTCCCAGAAAACTTCTCCACAATGCAATAGAAAGCTTGTAGTAATTAGTCTCCTGGATTTGATACACATTCATGTGATTTAACCCAGTGATCAACACACAAACATACATATTTATTAACTGATATCTAAAGTATTATGGGACAGAAAAAATACATGTGGAAATTATGGGAAAAATTAAACAGGGATTTAGGACAAAACAACATGATGAATAATTTATCACCTCGGATAGTTTTATTTATATATTTATTTTTAAATTTACGAAAGCATAAAAAAATTAAGTCACCCAACTATTTCTCCCTGCTAAGGGAAAGAAAACAATTAAAACCATTATATCATTTTACTTTACAAGAATTGAATCTCAGTGGAAGTGCATGACATTTTTAAACCTAAGCTTGGAAATGTATTTGATGATGATGATCTACCTTCAGCAGGGACGAATGGATACAGACCAATACTTAATGGCTCTACCTTTGTTTATTGGAAAAGAAAAGATGAAGACAAGATGAGAAAGAATAAAAATTATTCTTCCCAGGAATTTGGGTATTCTTTAATTGCATATTTATAGTGAACCCTATACAATATAAAGAAGTAAGGACATGGGATCATAATGTAGAAACCAATACAGCGAGTACGGAAGAGATGTAAAGTAGAAAAAAAAATTGTCGATGCATACAACTATAAGAAAAATGATACAATTTCAGCTGGAAAGCCATCCTTTGAAGATGAGAGTGGCATTCAAAATACCAGAGAACCATTTTACTTGAGTATGTTTTTATGCTTTTCTTGCATTGAATAATTGAAAACCTTGAATCATTTTATTTCTGTCCTAGGACTTTCTTATAGTTTATTAAAGACACTGTTTTATAACAGAAAAAAATGAACACTATAAACATTCAACAATTGGGGATTAATAAAAATATTTTATAGCTCACTCATATACTAGCATGTACTCATTAAAATGATATCCAGAGCACCACTGAGTCATTTTTTCCAGAAAGATACTTAATGATATAGGAAACACTCATCTCTAATGTTATGTGAAAAATGCAGATGGGAATATGTTTTCAGTTTTACAAAGAGAAAATTTGCTTAGAGAAATGACAGATAAGAAATAGACAGCTTTTCATTTTCTTTCTTTCTTTTTCATTTCTTCCTTCTGTGTTTCGTTTCTTTTTCTTTTAGATGGGGTCTGAGTGTATAGCCAGCCTAGTCTCTAACTTACAAACCTCCTGCCTCAGCCACCTGAGTTCTGGGATTATAGGTGTGTGTTACCTGCCTGACCACATTTCATTGTCTGGTTAGTAAATGCAACATTATAAAAACACAGGAATGATTTCCCTTGCTCCTTGCATTGCTCTCTGTGATAAGATACTTTCTGTAAACTTTATATATGATATAAATGATATATATGATAAGATACTTCCTGTAAACACCTCTTTTCCTTATTTGTTTGCTTCATAGTCATGTCTGAGAGTAGATTCTTAATAATTACAGAGCAGTAGATTGTCGAAAACCCGAAACATCCCAAATTCAAACAAGGAAGAACACACGATGAATGCCCGCTCCTATCGTGAGTTATTTTAGCAATAGGTTGATGAGTTTTATATGGAGTTGTGAATAAGAGTGTAGACCATGGCGCTCAAATGCCTGGCTTCTGATCAAATCTGACACGTAGCTGTGAGCCTGAAACACATGGCTTAACAGCTCTATTGGGACTTGATTTGTTATCAGCATATTAGAGGCAATGAATGGGATACTTGCAAAAGTGGTAAATATAGTGCCTGACAGGTCATAATGTTTGATCTATGTTAACTGTGTTTTTTTTTTTGTTATGAAACAAAAATTATAAACTTAAAAATCACGTGTTCCCGACAGTTTACAATTACACCGGAGGAAAGCCCAAAGGTCACATGCACAATGGTTTGAATGGGGAACTGAAATTAGGTTATTGTCACAAATATTGTAAGCTTTAAAAGGCAAAGAAGTCACATAATTGAATATAACTATTATCTATTCGTGATGTGAAGAAGAAACGGAATGAATTTAACAGAATTTGAAATGAGGAGAGATGATCCCTCCATGTGTTGGAGAAGTTTCATTTTGCAAAAAGGAGGAATATTCCATATATTTTGGACAGTTGGAGCAAGTGTGTTTTAATTGCATGTAGTTTTATATTACCTATTGCAAAAAATGCATGATGTACAGAATGATTTGAAAATACTTCTATGCTGTTTCTAATACTTGAAGCATTTTTCATACCTATGAAATATAGTCACTGTGTGGTGATATTTTGTTTGTGATCTAGCAAATAAAGTTTGCCTGGAGATCAGTGTGTGGAGCTAAGCCACTAGTGAGCCATAGAGGCCAGGCAATGGTGGCACACACCTTTAATCCCATCAGAGGCAGACAGATCTCTGTGAGTTCAAGGCCACCCTGGGCTACCCAAGATTGATTCATTCTAAAAGAGAAACAGAGCCAAGCAGTGGTGGCACACACCATTGATCCCAACACTTGGGATCTCATGCCTTTAATCCCAGCAGTAGGGAAATGGAGACAGGTAGTGGTATGGTTGGGTGGAGAAAGGAATATAAGGCTGGAGGAGACAGGAGTCACGCTCTTTTGGCTGAGGATTTCGTAGAGGTAAGATCTAGTGGCTGGCTACTCTCCTTCTCTGATTTTTCAGCTTTCACCCTGATATCTGACTCTGGGTTTTTATTAATAAGGCCAATTATAATTCATGCTGCACACTGCACCACTACTGAGTAACAGGAAAGCTATACACAATCTCCAAATATAGAATCTCTTTAATGAACAAACTCAGAGACATCAACAACAGTGCTAGCACACACGTCCCCACCCAGGACACCAGCATACAAGCTCCCGGCTGCTTAACAAGAGGGTGTCCACCCCAAAGAGATCACATTCCCCTTTTGAGACAACCTGATGTTTCTGGGACTTCACTTTCACCATGGCCACACCAGAGTCACCTCAGCAGGGCTAACTAGTCACATATAACACCACAGCTTGATTTAATAACTTAAAGCAACACTATATACTATGCATCAGGAGACAGGAGGAATGAATATTTGTCTGCTACCGCCCACTCACTTCTACCTAATATTGGTCATATTTTTCTTTTTAGTTCTAATTGATACTTTAGAAATGCAGCTCACACATGTAACCCTCTGGTTGTTGAACCATTCATCTTAAGCTATGCCAAACTATAAATGTCAGGACATTCATATAGCTGTTATAATCTCCATGCTTCCTTCTCCCTTCTGCTCAACTCTCCCACCGATTTTACAGAAGAGATGCGTTTATGTAAAAGTGTGTGTATATATGTTTGCCTGTGTGCATCACGCATGTTTATGTACTTATACACTTCCTTTTTAATATTGGTATGTATGTATATTCATATGTATTTGTGAGAGATTATCACTGTTCTAGACTGTTAAGATCTTACCACAGGTTGACTGTAAAAAATAAAATAATAAAAAACACACCATGTATTGTGACTATGTAAGTTTTATTCATTAGGGAGCTAATTCCAGTGCTCATTATTTAACACAGAGAGGACACACAGTGCTCTGCCAGGACTCCGGTGTCATTTGAAGGAGACTCCGTACTAAGACACAGTGGAGTTTTAAATTCTTTTACTTGATAGTTGGCATCAAATTTGAATGATAACTTTCTTGTATAGCTCTTTGCCACACCCCTAAGAAGCCCTAAATATATAGATTTTTCATTTTTATGGAACTCTCATTAGGCTGTTCCACATCCTTTGAGTAATGTAATTGACTCACTCTCCACAAGGCTTTGGACTCCTTGCTTTGATGTTGGAACCCGGGGCGACTGTCTCATGGCCCTCCTGGCTCTCTTCCACCCTCTCTTTAATCTCAATTTCTCTTTCTTGAACTTCTTTCTCACTGCACTAGACAATAACTTTAAGTGCTTTTCTGACCAAGGGTTTTGGAGGATAAGTTTCCTGAGTCCCTCATCTGCCCCCCCCCCCCAATATAACTACTTCATCTATACATTCATTTCACAGTCTGGCTAATCATAAAATTATTTTAAATAATTTCCAACTGATATTTGAAACATTAGTGTGTTTGCTGAAAATTTTGACATTACTTATGCTGTAGTCAACGCTCATCTGACTGTATTTTATTACCAGTATCTCCCCCAACCTGCCCAAATCCTAGAGCTATCTTTATAAATTGGATGCTTAAAACTTATAAAATAAGATGACTCAATGGGAGACTTTGTCATTCATTTATTTTTCTTGAGATTGGCAGCTTTCAACCTGATATGAGAATCTTTTTTTTTTTGACGTGGGTATTCTTGGGTTTCTCTTTCCTTCAATCCTCTCTATTCTCCTATGGAATGCTTGGTAGACAGATGTTGTATCTGCTGAATCCAGTTTCTGTGTCCTTTAATTTTTTTCTCTGCTTTATCATTTTGCGTTTTAAGCTTTAAATTTAGATTTTTTTTGGGTTATTTTCAAATGTTTAACTTGGTCTTCAGCCATATCTATTCTAAAATTCAATTTCTTTAGTGAGTTTTGCATTTTGGTCAATATATATATATATATATATATATATGTATATATTCCACATATTTTTCTTGTTCTCCAGCTGCTGCTTCAAGCCCCCTTTAAAAGAAATAGCAGCTAGTGCTCATTTTGTGTATATAAGTCTCTATTATCTTTGGAGATAACTGTGACTTAGCGTTTACTGAGAATGGGAGATTACTTTCAGGGATGTGTATGCGCTCTCTCTTCTCTGCCGCTGTTCTGCGTGTCCACTCTGCTCACTCCTCTCTCTCTGTGTGTTTTCACCAAATATTAGACAACAACAGTACCTTACTTCCTGTGTGTATCTAGTATAGGCTTCTGTTTTCTGTCATAGGTGTTCCATGACTCTCCAGTCAGTCTATTTATACAGCAATAGATGTGGCCAACAGGTAGCGGGGACACTGCAGGGTTGCAGGGGCCAGCCGGCTCTGTACCACTGTAAATCATGGCTGGTGTGTATGTATGTAGGTTTCTCTTTAAAAAAATTTTTTTTATTAAGAGATGTTTCTATTCATTTTACATACCAACCACAGATTGCCCTCTCCTCCCTCCTCCCATTCCCCAGCCTTCCCTCCCACCCACCCCCCATTCCCACCTCCTCCAAGGCAAGGTCTCCCATGGCGAATCAGCAGAGTCTGGTACATTCAGTTGAGGCAGGTCCAGGTCTCTCCTCCTTGCACCAAGACTGTGCAAAGTGTCCCACCATAGGCACTAGGCTCCCAAAAGCCGGCTCATCTACTAGGGACAGGTCCTGAGCCCACTGCTTGGGGACTCCCTAAACAGTTCAAGCTAAACAACTGATGTAGGCTTCTCTTACAGCTGAGAGCACACTTAGCAGAACATGGATCAGCATTTTTTTTTAGGTTTTCTTTTCTTTTTTTCTAATTAAGAAATTATATTAATTCATTT
>CABHPQ010170077.1:0-27133 GCA_902168405.1 Peromyscus aztecus
ACTCTGAGATACCACCTTATACCAGTCAGAATGGCTAAGATCAAAAACACTGAAGACACCTTATGTCTTCATAAGAGGATGAAAATGAGAGAAGGAAAAAGAAGTGACTCTCAAATGGAGAAAAGGGGCTTAGTTTTAAACATTTTGTGTATCACACAGTTGTTATATAGTATAAAATATGAAATTTAGCACATTCAATAATAGATCATGTAATTAAATTTCTTAAATTAGATGCCGCTGTTTCATTTTTCAATGACTTAAATACGAGGGCGAACAACTACTTAAACTAAGTAGACTTCTTTGAATTGATCAAGGAAATTACACTAAAATCTGGCCTGCTCTCTTCTACACAGTTGTCTCAGGTTTCCTCTGCTTCATTACATTTTAAGAACAATGTGGCATGTAGCCTAGTTCTCAATAACATTTCTCACTGCTCGCTGTAAGCAGGTAGTTATGGTGATAATCACTCACACATAATTACACTCCCTATTCATTAGTCATCATCCAATTACAAGGATTATCAAATAGTATTTTGATATCCTAATTTCCCCATTGAAGATGTACTCATAACTAAGGTCTCATGGAATAAAGTGAGTTGTGGATAGTTATACATGTCAATGAATTCTTTATAACAGTGTGGATGCACTAATAATTGAAAAATAGTAATGTATCTCAAACTTCAATTTGAGCAGATAATGTCAATATAAATGAAACATCCCAATGGGGGAAATTAAGTCCTTGTTGTGCAAAAATGAAGACCTAAGTTCGATACCCAGAACTCACATTTGAGCATGGCATCATACGCTTCTACTCTCAGTTTTGGAAGACAGGCGCACTAGTGGAACTCAATGTTCAAGTGGCCTAGTCCACTTGGAAAACTCTAAGCCAAAGAGTGAATCTTACTCAAAACTAATCTGAAGAATGATATTTGCGGGGGGCCCTGTCATACACACACACACACACACACACACACACACACACACACACACACACACCTATTATTATACATCTCATAATATTTAATATCAAATGCTAAAAACCATATGCAATCTGAAATACAGTGGTATTTGTCTGTGGTCATTAAGCTCAGCCTATGAGCCCTGAAGAACTGGATGTCCTAGTGCTCTACTTCACAGCAGCAGAGTGCAACAGAGCAGAGGAGGAGCCAAGGCTGTTCTCAGCCCCTGTTCCCATACCACTGCTCTACCTGTCCTGAACATCCCTTTCCAACCTTCTCAGCTCTTTTTGTCTGTCACCACCTCTTTGAACTGGGTTTTTTTCTCACTTATTTGGTATAATCCTGATTCTTAATCAGAAACTACTTAGAGATCTTGCAGGAGAATCTCAGACCCTTAAAATTTAGAGAGCTACACATTTACGATATATGGTTTACATACAGATGGTTTTAAAATTTTCTATAGCCTACAATAGGCGTTTAAAAGACTGGTAAACTCCCAAACCTGAAAACTAAATTTATTTATGCAACAGAATAGCAAAGGCAATAAAGGATTGCATACCTGATGTGTTTTAGGAAACATGCAGTGTATCAAACCTAACTACCCCCAAGTTGACATTTTTCACAACAAAAAAATCTTAGGACAGGAAAAAATAATAAATGGGACAAAAATTAGTCTAGGGAGACATAGCATAAAGTGCGTTATCTTGACATGTGACTGTATTGGCTACTCTTTTGTTGCTGTCACCAAACTCCTGAGGAAACTTAAGGGAGAAAGAGCATATTGAGGCTTAGGGTTTGGAAGTAGGGAGAGGAATAGCATCAGGGGTTGCCATGGTGACAGGAGTGTCATGGAGTCTCCCCACTTGCTCCTGGCTGAACAAGAACAGGAGAGCAGACAGAAAGTGGAGCTCTCTACAAAGCATAGAGTTCTCTGCCTCCTTGACCCACGTACTTAGTGAGGCTCCATGTCCTAAAGATTCTAAAGCAGCACTGGCCACCAGCGAGTGAATGTCCAAACCCAAGAGCAGGTGGATGACATTTCACATTCAACCATGCTGGTAACAAAACCAAAGCAGTTCAGAATATAATTATATTTTCTACACACTAAAAATAATTTAAAAGTCAGGCTTCCTTTCTCTCTTAGACTTTGATATAGCTTACTACATAGTAATTTCAGATAGTATTTTGAAGTGTAATTTGAAAGAAAATAATTATCTACACCTAAATAAGAGCATATCTAGTTAAATGGTTATCAATTTTGTTCTGAGGTTAGTCTTAAATGCAGTGTTAAATTACTCTAGTATTCTTTAAAAATAACCTTCTAATTCTTTATGAAACATAGATTTTTTTTCCATTCAGAATAAACTAAATTATAACTTTATCTTCTAATTATGCTACACCTACAGGAGACTGATAGGATGAAAATAAGCTAGGATAATAAGAATAAGTTCATGAGGTCAGTTTATTATTTGTTAACTTGCCTCTCTGGTATGTCTGAAATGCAGTTTCCAGGAATCTGCATAGACTGCGTGACACTCACTTTCTTTCTTTTTTTTGAATTTATTTTATTTTATTTTACAATATAATTCAACTTTACATATCAGCATGGATTCCCCCGTTTTCCCCCCTCCCACTCCCACCCCCTCTCCCCGGCCCACCCACCATTTCCATCTCCTCCAGGGCAAAGACTCCCCCGAGGATTGAGATCAGCCTGGTGGACTCAGTCCAGGCAGGTCTAGTCCCCTCCTCCCAGGTTGAGCCAAGCATCTCTGCTAAGCCCCAGGTTTCAAATACAGCCAATTCATGCACTGAGCACAGGACCCGGTCCAACTGCCTGGATGCCTCCCAAACAGATCAAGCCAATCAACTGTCTCACCCATTCAGAGGGCCTGACCCAGTTGGGGCCCCCTCAGCCATTGGTTCACAGTTCATGTGTTTCCATTCATTTGGCCAATCGTCCCTGTATTCCATCCATCCCTGGTCCCAACAACTCTTGCTCACATAAACCCTCCTCCTTCTTGCCAATTGGACTCCCGGAGCTCCACCCGGGGCCTGACCGTGGATATCTGCATCCAGTTCCCTCAGTCATTGGATGGGGTTTCTAGCATGACAATTAGGGTGTTTGGCTATCCTATCACCAGAGTAGGTCAGTTCAGGCTATTTCTCGACTATTGCCAGCAGTCTATTGTGGGGGCATCTTTGTGGATTTCTGTGGGCCTCTCTAGCACTTTGTTTCTTCCTAGTCTCATGTGGTCTTCATTTACTATGAACATTCCTTGTGTTCCCTCTCTGTTCTTGATCCATTTGGGATCTCCCGCTCCCCCAAGTTCTCTTTCCTCAACCCTCACCCCTCATTACCCCCACTCACATCCAGACTGTTCATGTAGATCTTATCCATTTCTCCGTCATTGGGCGATCCCCGTGTCTTTCTTGGGGTCCTGTTTTCCAAGTAGCCTAATGGGACCTCTTGAAATTGAAAAGCTTTTGTAGAGCAAAGGATACGGTCAACAAGGCAATGTGACAGCCCACAGAATGGGAAAAGGTCTTCACCAACCCCACATCTGACAGAGGAATGATATCCAGAATATATAAGGAACTCCAGAAATTAGACATCAAAATGCCCAACAGTCCAATTAAGAAATGGGCTATAGAACTAAACAGAGAATTCTCAGCAGAGGAAACACAAATGGCTGAAAGACATTTGAGGAATTGCTCAACATCCCTAATTATCAGGGAAATGTAAATCAAAACAACTCTGAGATACCACCTTATACCAGTCAGAATGGCTAAGATCAAAAACACTGAAGACACCTTGTGCTGGAGAGGATGTGGAGGTAGGGGAACTCTCCTCCACTGCTGGTGGGAATGCAAGCTTGTACAGCCACTTTGGAAATCAATATGGCTCTTTCTTAGAAAATTGGGAATCAATCTCCCCCAGATCCAGCTCTACCACTCTTGGGCATATAACCAAGAAATGCTCAATCATACCACAAGAGCACTTGCTCAACTATGTTCATAGCAGCATTATTTGTAATAGCCAGAACCTGGAAACAACCTAGATGCCCTTCAACTGAAGAATGGATAAATAAAATGTAGTACATATTCACAATGGAATACTACTCAGCAGAGAAAAACAATGACATCATGAGGTTTGCAGGCAAATGGATGGATCTAGAAAAAATCCTCCTGAGTGATGTAACCCAGACTCAGAAAGACAAACATGGTATGTACCCACTCACAGGAGAATACTAGTTGTGGAACAAGGATGACTGGACGGCTACTTGCAACACTCACTTTCTAAGTGGTTATTTAATACAGATTTTTAAAATTAAACATGGGAATTTCTCCACAGCAATACACTGTTTTTATATTTCTCAGTTATCTAAAATTGCATTTTGAATGGAATGAAATATCACAATATCTTTCTACAACCTCATTTCAAAAACAAAATTAAGATAGTTCTATGCTAAAAATTATTACAAAATTCACCTTTAAGCTAATATTTCATGTATTTATATTATCATTTTTGTTTATTTTTCTTCAAAGCTATATTCTTTTTGGCCTTGTTATCATAAAAAGGCTACATATCTTACATCAAGAGGTCCTATTACAGTGTTGAAAAGTAAAACTACATTTTCAACTATGAATAGTTTATTTTGTGAGGTGTGGGAGGGAGAAATCTTTATTAGAAAGAATAAATCATTTCCAACAACACAAACAGCAATTGAACTTTTTATACTTATTTTTATCATAAAAGCATCACAAGAGAGATGTTACATTAATCTTAACCACATTCTAAAACTGATAGAAATGTCTGTGTTCATCAGAACTATATTAGCTTTCTCTGGACTCAACCAGGTGAGGAAACACCAAAAATAAGGTCAGGACTAGGGGGATATTTTGGCAGGTGCAACACTTATGGCATAAACATAAGAACTTGAGTTTGAGAACACTCATAGAAGTTGCCTCAATAGTTCACATCTGCAGTTCCAGAACTCCTACGGCAAAAATGGGAAGCAAAGGCAGAATTCCCTTACATTTGTGGGTCAAATAGCTTTGCAATTGCTGGGCCCCTGTAATCAGAAGATTTCCTATGCTCCCCCCCACATCATCCCCCCTCTACCACTGCTCAGACCCAAGTAAATACACAGAGGCTTTTATCAATTACAAATCATCTGAGTCCTCTGTCCTACGCGTACAGCGTCTTCAGCAATAGGGACTTACTCCCAGCTTCTGAAGTGTAATCAAGGGCTTACAGCAATAATTATTGTTTCTGGATACACTTGGACTAACCTGACCTACTATTCTAAAGGAGATTTCTTGTGTCTAGTACAGGTGTTTTTATTAGTCTACGTTTCTTGTGGAGAGCATTTCCAACCCAAAATGGCTTAACTCTTTTAATGTATTATATAATATAATCTATAAATATTATTTATATATAAATAAATATATTTTATTTATACATAACAAAAACAAATAATTCTTAAAACAAAATTTTATATGATTAAAAATAAATAATATAATGAATATAAATAGAATATATAATAGATATCATGTATTATATATACTAAAGGAGTTATATGATATATATATGAAATCATATGATTGCCTAAGGCTTCATCCAACCACTTTGGTGTTACTTATATATTCATTCTCCTTCTCCTGTACTGTGTTAAAAAGAAAAGAAACCTACCCCTGTGAGGGAATCTGCTTTTGAAGATCAGTGATTGTTACCTGTATTGTTCTCATCTATTTTTCCTGGAAATTATAACCAGATTTCTGTAGTGCAGAATTCCCTACACACCCCTGCAACTATTTGTTCATATAGATTGTAAACAACCATTCACTAATCACATATGTCTAAATATGATCCAATGCTTAGATATATAGGTTTATGTTGAAGCATAGCAGAATGGTATTCCAGACATCTAGTAACATTGTTATTTGGGAACATTTTTCAAATTGTTTTCAGCAACTGAAGGTTGAGTCCCCTCCACACAAACCTGAATTAAGCCAAGCTCAGCATCTTCTTTCCCACATAAACTTGAGTAAAACATTTGCAAACTTTGCTACTAAAATAAAGTGTTTCACTGTATTGTGCTTCAGCAAGGATACACTATATCTGTCCAATCCTGGGACAGATTGTAAATCATGGCTACAGAAACACACAAATGTACATCTGCAAAGACAAAAGGGAGCAGTGTTTCTGGGCCTGACTATGACAAGATCTCTGCAATTTCTCTCAGTCAATGTGGCTTAATAGATGAAAATTCAAATGATCTAATATAATTATCATGGGAATATTTTTAACATTTTGTCCACTTGTCACACATATGACAAAAATAGAGTCTAGTCAACTGGACTTTGTTAAAGCCAAAATGTCCTTTTGTGATAAGAAAACAATACATTTAGATATTCAAATAGGCAAGCTTTATTTGAAAACCCATATTAGTAAGAGTGAATAAATTCCTATTAAATAGTTGTACCTGAGACAGTTTCAAATTTTATACCTTGAAGGTAGTAGTATCTGATATGATTACTGAAGTTCCTATTTAATAGCAACTAATTACAATGATGAGATTGTGCAGAGTACTATAAAAGTATCATTTCATTGTACAACATTCAAATAAATTTACAACATAAAAACTTTGCAGTAAACAGGCTAGTGACATTGAGTTTTCCATATTTTGCAGAAACATGACCTCCAGAGCACCATCATTATCCAGAATTAACTCTACAAAACCACTAAACAGTATCTCCAATCCCTGACATTTCACAGCTCCTTAGTACCATTGTTCTATCTTTGTATAAATCATATACATGTATACTTTTTCTGTAATGTCATATATTGAATAGATACTTTTCAGTATATATTCAGTTATATGTACTAAACATATAAATACATATTTAAAATGAGCATACATATAATTTTCTCTATATATATTATATACCACATTCTATTGATACACCCATCAATAGCATTTGGGCTGTTTCCATACTTTGGCCGTTATAATGGTAAATGTAAATGATTGTTTGCAGACGACATTGATACACAATCACCTGTCAGCTCCTCTACTTACTAATGTATATGATGCACATTTGAA
This sequence comes from Peromyscus aztecus, assembly GCA_902168405.1. NCBI lineage: Eukaryota > Metazoa > Chordata > Mammalia > Rodentia > Cricetidae > Peromyscus > Peromyscus aztecus. The sequence continues at coordinate 7,063 of CABHPQ010170077.1, forward strand.
TGCACACTATAAATCAGTAAGTAAAATTTCTGAACATTAAGCCAATTTTATATTTAATTTATTTTATATATTTATTCGTGAATTTTACTTATTTAGTGATGGGCTCTGTCAGATGCCACAGCACATGTGTGAAGGTCAGTTCTCTCCTACTTCATGGATGATGAGGAACTCAAGTTGCTGAACTTGACAAAAAGCAGCTTTACCTATTGATTTATTTCACTGGCCCTGTATGTAATACAGTTACATTAAATTTTATTTTTTTAATTATATGTATATCTGTTTTTATTGGTGTGGCTAAGTACACATAAGTACAAGTTCACACAGAGGCCAGAGTTACAGGTGGTTGCAAGCTGTCTGATACAAGTGCTGGGAATCTAACTCCACTCCGCTTGGAGAGCAGTGTTTGTTCTTAACCACTGAGCCATCATCTCTCCAACCGTCAATATATTTTAAACCCATCGTATTGTACTACTTTCCACGATGGCTGTGTCACTGTACATTCCCGCCAAGGATTATGTGGGTCTCAATTTCTCTCTATTTTTGGTAAATTCTTTATTTTGTATTACTTACTGCTTGTTTGCATCTATGCAAATTTGTAAAGGTTTAGAAGTATTATCTAATGTTGAGCACTTTTACACTTCATGTTTCTATTTATAGTACAAAAGCAATGGCACTGGAACCAATTTCATCAGGATCCTTTAAGGAGCTCAGTGCTTCCATATTCTCTTCACATGGGATGGAATTCAGGGATGTCATGGGACCCTATCACATGATCTCAAAATAATCAGTAGTGTTTCACAAAAGTACAGGGGTAAAAACCAAAAGAAAAACAGATGTGTTTTACTCATATCCACATATACAAAGATATAGAATCAATTATGTACAGAATGGAACGTGTGCGTGTGTGTTATGTATAGATACGTTTTTATCAAAGGTCCTAACTAGACAGGCAAATTATGATGAGATTTTGCCACCAGAAAACAGATATTTGGGATAATTTGGCCTGCTCTATGACAAACCATATGAAAATGTTGATGCTTATATCATGTCTGTTTAATCAAGTGATGATATCATCATATGAATAAAATTTCTATAATACATGGTTCCATTAACATTCCCTGACCATAGACATGACTGCCAGAATAATAAATAAAATAGGATCTTACTGGAAATTAAAGCATACAATCTAGTAAATCAACACATGCAGGATTAACCAAAGCCACCTATGTTTTTCAGAATTTATATTGCCAAAAAATATGAAATGACAGAGATAAAATTTAATACATTACCTGACATAACTAAAACACTTGAAGAATACATGAAAAAAATCTATGATGTTGAACCTCAAATAATGAAGTATAGTGATTCAGGAGGACAAGGCAGCAGCAAAGTGATGGTGAGACCAAGAGGTAAGGAAAAATGCAGAGGAAGCAGCTGTCCTGAGTTACAAAAGTAAATTGGAGAGCCAATTGAAGGGAAAGTTTTGTAAGTGACAGCATCTGTCATTTAAAGAGACTGAGAACCAATCCTGTTATCAATGGAGAGGAAAATAATGACTGATTATAAATCAAATAGCAGAGTAGTCATTAATGTAAATGTCCATGGGGCTATGATGTCAGAATCAAATATTAAAAGAAAAAATAACATCTTTAAGAAGCAAAACATATGAGGTTTAAGCACAGAAACCTAGCGTGCATGACTAGAAGGCAGCAAGATTTATTCTTTTCATTGTTACTTCCTTTAGCTTATCAAACTGATACATTTTGTCATGTGTAGGTGCTTGTTTTAACCTGGTTAGTTTGTTACTATCTTTGCTATATTAGGTTAATATTGATCAATGCTCTCTGGCAATCTTTTCTCATTCCTTTCTTGTTATCCTTTCGGTTCACTATATCAATATTTTAAAGTAGTACTTATCTGGGATTGCTTGACTTATCTAAAAAATTTTAAAATTACTTATAAAATATAGATGTGCAAAATGATCCAGGAAAGACACCTCATTTTTTAAAAAAAATCTTGGGCCTCCACATATATGAACACACCTAACTGATCACAAATGTACAAGCCACATAAATACACTACTAGGCACATGTGCATAAGAATAAGAAAATGGAAAAATATTATGGAGGGACTTACTTAAAATGAATTAATAATCCAAGCCAGATAATTAAGCCTTTTTTGTTGAACACAAAATAACTTTTGCTGAAAAACATAACTGATAATTCTTCCCAGAATTCTAGGTCCTCACACACACTAGGCAAGTGCTTAAGCACTTCACCACTGAATTAAATCACTATACATTTGTACTTAATTTTTTTTTTTTGGTTTTTCAAGACAGGGTTTCTCTGTGTAGCTTTGCGCCTTTCCTGGAGCTCACTTGGTAGCCCAGGCTGGCCTCAAACTCACAGAGATCTGCCTGCCTCTGCCTCCCGGGTGCTGGGATTAAAGGCGTGCGCCACCAACGCCCGACTGTACTTAATTTTTTAATTGTGTTTTTATTCGATATATATATATGTGTGCGTGCATGTGTGTGTGTGTGTGTGGGGGGGTTACCTGTACAGTACCCACATAGAGCAGGAAAGAGTGTTAAATATCCTGTTACTGGAACTACAGACAATTGTGTGCCTCCATGTGACCTCTAGGAATTGATAATTAAATCCAGGCATTATAGAAGAGCAGCTAGTGCTCTGAACTATTAAACCATTTCTCTAGTATTTTATTTTTTTAAGACAGCATCTCAATAATTTGTACAAACTATCCTTTTATTAACTCTGTGGACAACACTAATCTTGTACTAACAATCCTCTTGCCTTGGCCTCTCTACTACCTTGAATGATTTATATCCTTGTACCACAGGGTCTAACAATGTTGTGGAATATTTAAAGTGAACAAATCTTTATCATTCATATTATAATTAGTATACTCTATATTTTAAATATTATATATATAATATAAATGTTATATTAAAGATGAGAGAAGACTGACAGAGAGAGAGAGAGAGAGAGAGAGAGAGAGAGAGAGAGAGAGAGAAGTATTTTACTTATTTGGAAGAAAAAAAGTACTATGAGGTTAAAACCAATATTTATTATTAGAGTCCAAAAAAGAAATCTTTAAATATTATGGAAAATATGCTTCCATGGTTAGTCAATATATTTACAAAAGTCTTAAATTTATCATAATAAAGTTGAGAAGCATAAGGAATTTGTTTACACTGTAATTTTTTTGCCTTTTTTATATTAAGAAATTTTCTATTCATTTTACATACCAATCACAGATTCCACTTCTTCGATCTTCTCCCCCAACCCTCCCCCCATTCCCACCTCCTCCAAGTCAAGGTCTCTCATGGGGAGTAAGCAGAGCGTGGTACATTCAGGTGAAACAGGTCCAAGCCCCTACCCCCTGCACCAAGGCTGTGCAAGGTGTCACACCTTATGCACTAGGCTCCAAAATGTCTGCTCGTGCCCCAGGGATGGATCCTGATCCCCCATCCTGGGGACCTTCAAAACAGTTCAAGCTAAACAATTGTCTCCTGTATCCAGAGGGCCTAGTCCAGTTCCATGGAGGCTCCACAGCTATTGGTCCACAGTTCATGGGTTTCCATTAGTTTGGCTGTCTGTCTCTGTACATTTTCCCATTATGATCTCCATGTCCCTTGCTTATAAAATCCCTTCTCTCTCACATCAGTAATACTCCAGGAGCTCAGCCTAGCACCCAGCCGTGGATCTCTGCAGGCTGCTTCCATCAGTAACTTGATGAAGGCTCTATGATGACAGTTAGGATATTCACTAGGTTACAAAAGTAGATGAGTTCAGGCACCCTCCTGGCTATTGCTCATAGTGTAATTGGGGTCATCCTTGTGGTTTCCTGGGAACTTCCCTAGCACCTTGTTTCTCCCTATTCCCATGATGTCTTCATTTATCATGGTATCACATTCCTTGCTCTTCCACTCTGTTCCTGTTTCAGCTGGAACCTCCCATTTCCTTATGTTCTCATCCCTCACTCCTTTCACTCCTTTACCCCCCCCACCCCACTTTGCTCAGTTAGATGTCATCTATTTCTCCTTCGCTGGGCTATATATGTGTCCTTCTTAGGGTCCTCTTTGTTAGCTAGCTCCTCTGGAGCTGTGGGTTGTAGTCTAGTTATCCTTTGCTTTACATCTAGTATCCACTTATGAGTGAGTACATACTATATTTGTCCTTCTGAGACTGAGTTACTTCATTCAGGATGATATTTTCTAGTTCCATTCTTCCATTCATTTGACTGCAAATTTCATGATATCATTGTTCTTTACTGCTGAGTAGTATTCCATTGTGTATATGTACCACATTTTATTTATCCATTCTTCAGTTGAGGGGCATCTAGGTTGTTTCCAGGTTCTGGCTATTATGAATAATGCTGCTATTAATATAGTTGAGCATGTGTCCTTGTGGTATGAATGAGCATTCCTTAGGTATATGCCCAAGAAAGGCATAGCTGGGTCTCAAGGTAGATTGATTCCCAATTTTCTGAGAAACCACCATACTGATTTCCAAAGTGGCTGTACAAGTTTGCATTCCCACCAACCATGGAAGAATGTTCCCCTTGCTTTGCATCCTCTCCAACATAGGTTGTTTCCAGTGTTTTTGATCATAGCTATCCTGACAGGTATAAGATGGTATCTCAGAGTTGTTTTGATTTGCATTTCCCTGATGACTAAATATGTTGAGTAATTCTTTAAATGCCTTTCAGCCATTTGAAATTCATATGTTGAGAATTCTCTGTTTAGCCCTTAGCCCATTTTTTAATTGGATTGTTTGGTGTTTTGATGTCTAGTTTCTTGAATTCTTTATATATTTTGGAGATCAGCCCTATGTCAGATGTGGAGTTGGTGAAGATCTTTTCCCATTTTGTAGGCTGTCATTTTGTCTTATTGAACGTGTCCTTTACCTACAAAAGCTTCTCAGTTTCAGGAGGTCCCATTTATTAATTGGTGCTCTCAATGTCTATGTTACTGGTGTTACAATTAGCAAGTGGTCTCCTGGGCCAATGTGTTCATGACTACTTCCTCCTTTTTCTTCTATCAAGTTCAGGGTAACTGGATTTATGTAGAGGTCTTTAATCCACTTGGACTTGAGTATGGTGCATGGTGACAGATACGGATCTATTTGCAGACTTCTACATGTTGACATCCAGTTATACCAGCACCATTTGCTGAAGATGCTTTCTTTTTCCCATGGTACAGTTTTGGCTTCTTTGTCAAAAATCATATGTTCATAGGTGTATGGATTAATGTCAGGGTCTTCAATTTGATTCCATTGGTCCACATGTCATTTTTTATGCCAGTACCAAGCTGTTTTTATTACTATAGCTCTATAGTGGAGCTTGAGGTCAGGGATTGTGATGCCTCCAGAGGTTGTTTTATTATACAGAATTCTTTTAGCCATTCTGTTTTTGTTGTTGTTGTTGTTGTTGTTGTTTTTCCATGTGAATTTAAGTATTGTTCTTTACAAGTCTGTGAAGAATTGTGTTGTAATTTTGATGGGGATTGCATTGAATCTGTAGATTGCTTCTGCTAAGATTGCCATTTTTACTATGTTAATCCTACCTATCCATGAGCATGGGAGATCTTTCCATTTTCTGATATCTTCTTTGATTTCTTTCTTCAGAGATGTAAAGTTTTTATTAAACAGGTCTTTCACTTGCTTAGTTAGATTTACCCCATGGTATTTTATATTAATTGTGGCTATTGTAATAGGTTATGTTTCTCTGATTTTTTTCCAGCCCTTTTATCATTTGTATATAGGAAGGCTACTGATTTTTTTTTAGTTAATCTTCTATCCTGCCACATTACTGAAGGGGTTTATCAGCTGTAGGAGTTCCCTGGCAGAATTTTTGTGGTCACTTTTGTATACTATCATATCATCTGAAAATAGTGAAAGTTTGACTTCTTCCTGCAATATCTTTCCCTTTGATCTCCTTTTGTTGTCTTATTGCTCTAGCTAGAACTTCAAAAATGATATTGAATAAGTATGGGGAGAGCGGACAACCTTGTCTGGTTCCTGATTTCAGTGGAATCGCTTTGAGTTTCTCTCCATTTAATTTGATATTGGCTGTTGGTTTGTTGTAACTTGCCTTTATTATGTTTAGGTATGTTCCTTGTATTCCTGATCTCTCTAGAATCTTTATCATGAAGGGGTGTTGGATTTTGTCAAAGGCTTTTATGCATCTAATGAGATGATCGTGTTTTTTTTTTCTTTCAGTTTGTTTTTATGGTGTATTACATTGACAGATTTTCATATGTTGAACCATCCTTGCGTCCCTGGGATGAAGCCTACTTGATCATGGTGGATAATTTTTTGATATGTTCTTGGAATCTGATTACCAATATTTTATTTATTGATTGTTTTTACATTAATGTTCATGAGGTAGATTGGTCTTTCTTTCTTTGTTGCATCTTTGTGTGGTTTTGGTATCAGGGTAACTGAATCCTCATAAAAAGAGTTTGGTAATGTTCCTTCTGTTTCTATTGTGTGGAAAAATTTGAAGAGTATTGGAATTAGCTCTGAAAATCTGGTAGAATTCTGCACTGCAACCATCTGGTCCTGGGCTTCTTTTGGTTTGGAGACTTTTAATGACTGTTTCTATTTCCTTAGAGGTTATTGGTCTATTTAAATAGTTTATCTGGTCTTGATTTAACTTTGGTATATGTTACCTATCCAGAAAATTCCATTTCTTTCAGATTTTCCAATTTTATGAAGTATAGGTTTTTGAAATATGACCTGACGATTCTCTGGATTTTCTCATTGTCTGTTGTTATGTCTCCCTTTTCATTTCTGATTTTGTTAATTTGGATTCTCTCTCTCTCTCTCTCTCTCTCTCTCTCTGCCTTTTGGTTAATTTGGATAAGGGCTTGTCTATCTTATTGATTTTCTCAAAGAACCAACTCTTTGTTTCATTGATTCTTTGTTTCTATTTCATTGATTTCAGCCTTCACTTTAATTATTTCCTGGCATCCATTCCTCCTGGATGAGTTTGCTTCCTCTTGGTCTAGAGCATTCAGGTGTGCTATTAAGTCATTATTGTGAGATTTCTCCAACTTCTTTATGTATGCAATTAGTGCTATGAATTTTCCTCTTAGAACTGCTTTCATAGTGTCCCATACCTTTGGTTATGTTGTACATTCATTTTCATTGAATTCCAGGAAGTCTTTAATTTCTTTCTTTATTTCTTCCTTGACCCATTGGTGATTCAGTTGGGCATTATTCAGTTTCCAAGAGACTGTAGGCTTTCTGTAATTTTTTGTTGTTGTTGAAATCTAACTTTAAGTCATTGTGGTCCGATAAGATATAGGAGGTTATTCCAATTTTTTTGAAGCTGTTGATATTTGCTTTGTGCATACAAGAAACATACTTCAACTCCAAAGAGAGACATTACCTCAGAGTAAAAGGCTAGGAAAAGACTTTCCAATCAAATGGATTTAAGAAGCAAGCTGGCGTAGCTATCCTAATATCTAATAAAATAGACTTCAAACTAAAATCAATAGAAAGAGATCAGGAAGGACATTACATATTTATCACAGTGAAAATCAACCAATATGAAGTCTCAATTTTGAACATTTATGCCCCAAATACAAAGGTACCCACAGTTGTAAAAGACACATTACTAAAGCTCAAATCACACATTAAACTCCATAGACTAGTAGTGGGAGTCTTCAACACCCCACTGTCACCAATGGACAGGTCTGCCAGACAAAAACTTAACAAAGAAATAAGGGAACTAACAGACATTATGATTCAAATGGACTTAATAGATATCTATAGAATATTCCACCCTAACACAAAAGAATATACCTTCTTCTCAGCACCCCATGGAACTTTCTCTAAAATCAACTACATACTCAGTCACAAAGCAAATCTCAACAGATACAAAAAATTAGAATAAAAATTTCAATATTCACAAAAAAATCACACATAAGTGACTGTTTAAGTAAACATCATTCTTATATGCCTCTCTGTATACTTCCTTGCTGTTTAATATGTCTGATCTTACCAACAAAAGCCTACAGCAATCCATATCTTTCATATCATCTATCACCATAGCTAAATTAACTCATACTGATTCAAACAAAAGAAAATAAAACAAAAATGTAACCAAGTTCACTTAATCATACATTGCACGAAGCCACGTAAGAGTCATATAAGATTCTCTCACCTTATTTGTTAGAATTTGTACTCCATTTGGAAATGATTCTAAAATTATAGTATTATGATTGAGAATGGAAACAAACTATATTTCATTAAAGAGCTGAAAGTGTGTTTTAAAATGTTACCTGCTAATTTCAGGACCTACCAATTTTTAACAAGCAAGAACTACAAACTTAGAAATATTTCTAGATAAGTACTATGTGCAATAGTCATATTTTCCACAACCACATGATGTCAAAGTTGATTTTTATATAAATTCCACATCTCCAACAAGTTATTTCACATTTTCCTTATTTTCCATATTGATTGTATTTCTAATTTTCTTATTTTCTTGATAAAATTTTAATACCTATTTTTCGTTTTGGTGTATTTTGTGTGTATCTGTATTTGGCTTGTATGTAGGTCTGTGCACAATGTGTGTACCATGTGTACCAGAAGCCAGAAGATGACCCTGGAATTCCAGCGATTGAAGTTACATATGGTTCTGAGCCCCCATAAGTTCTGGAAAGCCAACTGTGGATCCTGGAAGGGCCAAGTCATCTTCCAAACACCTAAATTTTTTTCAATCTTCCTAAATATTAATTAACAAAAGTCTTGATACTAAATTACAATTTTCTTATTTCACACACATTACTATACTTACCCCATAATCTTCAAATTTAAAATGTCTAATTGTTTCCCCACCACCTGGGAATTTAATGATTTCATTAAACTATATTTCATTACACTTCCTTTTTATGTGATGTGTGTGACATATACCATCATTCTAAATCTTAGTTTGTGCAAATAATTTCCTACTTACTTTGTGCATCTCTTGACAACTATCGTCTCTTTTTACATTTTGGAGTATAAGAATATATGTACCTGTGAGTGTATGTTCATGCATGTATAGGTAGGTAGATAACGTATTTTTCACTGAAAAAAATGTTTCATCAAAATCTTAGGACTCTTGTCTTCTATCATTTATCAAACTTTTTTGTTATTCATTATGTCTTCAAATATTGATCACCAAATATTCTGGATTTTTTTCATGCTCCACACTATTTGCATTTGTGAACACTGCATTATTTTAAATAATAAAATTTTTCTTGAAATACGCTGTTAATATTCTAAAATGACTGGTAGATATGCAAATTGTGCAAATCAGCATAATGAATGAGAATTGGGGTGGAGTGGGATGGAATTACAATACTAAACAACAATTTACACCAGAAACAGGAGGATCAACCACACAGTAGGAAAAAAAAGATTTAAAAATTAGAATGAACACAGACATTCAAACACCCCAACTGATCAAGCTGCAGAGAAACAAAAAGATGATCGAGTGTTTACCTCTAAATGAGACATTCTTATGACATCCTCCCCTAAGAGCTCAGAGATCTTTGTGGACACTAGGGCTGTTCGATTCTTTTGTTTGTTTGTTTGTTTGTTTTTTATTAAGGAATTTTTTTATCTATTTTATATACCAATCACAGATCTCCCTTTCTTCCCTTCTCCCGCCCCTCCCACCTTCCCCTTTCCCTCCTCCAACAAGTCAAGACCTCCAGTGAGGAGTCTACAGAAATTGGTCCATTCAGTAGAGGCAGGTCCATTCAGTAGAGGCAGGTTCAGGCCCTCTCCCTGTATCAAGGCTGTGCAACGTGTCCCACCATAGGTAGTGGGCTCCAAAAAGCCAGCTCATCCACCAGGGATGGATTCTGATCTTACTGCCAGAGGCCCCCTAGGCATATCAACCTATACAACTGTCTTGCTTATGCAGAGGGCCTAGTCCAGTCCCATGGAGGCTCCATCGCTGTTGATCTAATGTTCATGAGTTCCCACTAGTTTGGTTCCATTGTCTCTGTAGGTTTCCCTATCATGATCTTGATGCCCCTTGCTCAGAGAGCAGGAAATATTTGATAACATCAAGAAAGCATCTAGACCCAACAAGGCAGATGCACTTGTGAACTCACAGCTATTGTAACGGCATGCAGAAGACCTTCAAAAATTCCTGCCAGGAGGGTGAATATGTTCAAAATTCACTGCATGAAATTCTCAAAGAATTAATGAAAGTATTGAAAAAATTGTATGAAATTCTCAAAGAATAATAAAATGCTGATTTTATTCAAAAATTTTTAATTTTAAAAATGAGGATGAACACCATGACAAAGGGGCCAGACTTCCACTCAGGCAGTCCGTTCTGTATAAATGGAACAACATGCAATGGACTTAGAGGAAGGCTGCATTTTTAACTCACTAAGAGCAAGTTTAGAGGAATTACATGTTTACAAACAGATGGTAAAAAGTTACATTAGGGAATATGAAAATTAATAACCCTAGGAGATAATATAAATACCATATTCTCACTCTAAGTGTGGCTGAAATTATGGGGGTTAGAAATTTTGGCAATGATAATTTTATCATCATTTAAATATTGAATTGACTTGATTGTCTATAAACTAAAATTGAAATCTATGTAAAATGGGTGATTCAGACCGTCAGCACCCAATTGGACTAGGAGGTGAGTCTTTGCCTAGGTGGGACCTAGGGACACAACCCTGTACCCCTATACCACCCACTTTCAGGTCAGTTAGCAGACAGACCTCCTGCAGACATGTCAGGCTACCACCATTCCTCATCAGACCCTGTAACCCAAGCCCCACCTCCCCCAAATCTCACCCACCCTCCAAGACTGCAACTGTTCCCAGAGACAGAGACCTCCAGCACCCCATTGGACTAAGAGATGAGTCTTTATCCTCAAATCTGAACACCCCAGCTCCTAGCCTTTGGGCCCAGGGGCACAACCCTGCGCCCCTACACCACTACCCATTGCAGTCCCAATTTCAGGCCAGTAGGTAGGCAGACCAACTGCAGACAGGTCAGACTACCACCATCCTCCACCAGACCTTCTAACCCACAAGCCCCACCCCTCCCAACCCAACCGTGTGACAAGATTACAACTACTCCCTGAGACAGAGCCCACAAGGGCCAATTGAACTAAGAACTTCTCCCTGAGACAAACAGTCCATCAGCACCAACTAGACCAAGAGCTCCCACTGGACCAAGAGTATTGATCAGACTGAGAGAGCCTCCCTCAGACACAGACACTGCTTGCACCAAGTGGAGAAAAAGATGGGTAGATGCCAATGCAAAAATACAGTCAACAACAAAAAACTAACCATGGATCCATCAGAACCTACATCAGCAAGACCTGAACATCCCAACACAGAAGAAACAAAAGAAATCGACCTTAAAAAATGACCTTAAGAAGATGATAGAGATTTTTAAAGAGGAAATGAAAAATTCCCTTAAAGAATTAGAGGAAAAGTCAACAAAAACAAAAACAAAAACAAAAAAAAAAAAGAAGAAGCAATCAGTAAAACTCTTGAAAGCCAACAGAAAGCAATTAAACAAATGAGGGAAACAGCTCAAAATTCGAAATCTGAAATCAAGACAATAAAGAAGACACAAACTGAGGTAATGCTGGAAGTAGAAAATCTGAGTAAACAAAGAGGAACTATTGTAGAAGTAACCGACCGTCTTATTAAATAAGAAACACAGAGCCAATTCAGAGAAGAAAGCCAAGAAGTCAGAACAATAGCTAAGAGCTCAGACTAAAAACCTTACCCTTCCTGCCACTGCTGTCCTATCTGTCTGTAAGAGACCTCTCTGAAAGAGCTACTTCCTGTGTGTTTTTCTTTATAAAGACTTCCTGTTCTGCCTTCTCATTGGTTGTAAACCCAACCACATGACCGTCTCATCACTGCCTGTCTGTAGGTCACTCCAGGTCTTCTATGGTTGGTATTGAGATTAAAGGCATGTGTCTTTAATGCTGGCTGTATCCTTGAACACACAGAGATCTACATAGCTCTGCCTCCGAAGTGCTGAGATTAAAGGCGTGCACCACCACCGCCCTGGCTTTTGCTATGGCTTGCTAATAGTTCTGTCCCCTAGGCAACTTTATTTATTAACATACAAATAAAATCACATTTCAGTACAAATAAAATACCACTATAAACTATAGATGCAAGCATAATCAACAGAATGCAAGAGAGGAAAGAGCAGATCTCTGGTGTTGAAGATACAGTAGAGGAAATAGATTCATCAGTCAAAGAAAACACTAAAGCCAACAAAGTCATGACCCAAAATGTCCAGGAAATTTGGGACACCATGAAATAACAGGGATAGAAGAAGTAGAAGAATACAAACTCAAAGGCACAGAAAATATATTCAACAAAATCATAGAAGAAAACTTTCCCAACCTAAAGAAGGAAATGCCTATAAAGATACAAGAAGGTTACAGAACACCAAACATGTTGTTTTGGATCCAAAACAAACAAACAAAAATCCCCTCTCACCACATAATAATCAAACCACTAAACATACAGAATAAAGAAAAAATATTAAGATCTGCAAAAGAAAAAGGCCAAGTTACATAAATAAAGGCAGACCCATAAGAATAACACCAGACTTCTCAATGGAGACTCTAAAAGCCAGAAGGTCCTGGACAGAGGTTATGCAGACACTAAGAGATCATGGATGCCAACCCACCCTATTATACCCAGCAAAACTCTCAATCAACATAGACGGAGTAAACAAAATATTCCACGATAAAACCAGATTTAAACAATATCTCTCCACAAACCCAGCCCTACAGAAACACTTGAAGAAAAAATCCAACCTAAGAAAGTTAGATACACCCATGAAAACACAGGCAATAGATAGTCCCACACCAACAAATACCAAAGAGGGGAAATATACAACACTACCACCAAAAAGTAACAGGATTGGACAATAACTGGTCATTAATATCCCATAATATCAATGGTCTCGATTCACCTATAAAAAGACACAGACTAACAGAATGGATATAAAAACAAGATCCATCCATTTGCTGCATACAAGAAACACACCTCAACTTCAAAGAGAGACACTACCTCAGAATAAAAGACTGGGAAAAGACTTTCCAATCAAATGAATTTAAGAAGCAAGCTGGTATAGCTACTCTAATATCTAATAAAATAGACTTCAAGCTAAAATCAATCAAAAGAGATCTGAAAGGACATTACATATTTATCACAGGGAAAATCCAACAAGATAGAGTTTCAATTCTGAATATCTATGCCCCAAATACAAGGACACACACAGTTGTAAAAGAAACATTACTAAAGCTTAAATCACACATCATACTTCATACACTAGTAGTGGGAGACTTCAACACCCCACTCTCAGCAATGGAAGGTCTGCCAGACAGAAACTTAACAGAGAAATAAGGGAACTAACAGACATTATGACTCATATGGACTTAAAGATATCTTCAGAATATTCCACCCTAACAGAAAAGAATATACCTTCTTTTCAGCACCCCATGGAATCTTCTCCAAAACTGACCATATCCTTGGACACAAAGCAAATCTCAACAGATACAAAAAACTTGAAAAAATTACAGAAAGCCTACAGTCTCTTGGAAAGTGGATAATGCCCAATTGAATCACCAATGGGTCAAGGAAGAAATAAAGAAGGAAATTAAAGATTTCCTAGAATTCAATAAAAATGAATGTACATCATACCAAAACTTATGGGACACTATGAAAGCAGTGCAAAGAGGAAAATTCTAGGCTCTAAATGACCACATAAAGAAGTTGGAGAAATCTCACACAAGTGACTTAACAGCACAATTGAAAGCTCTAGAACAAGAAGAAGCACTCACCCAGGAGAAACAGACACCAGGAAATAATAAAATTGAGGCCTGAAATCAATAAAATAGAAATAGAGAACAATACAAAGAATCAATGAAACAAAGAGTGGGTTCTTTGAGAAAATCAACAAGATAGACAAGCCCTTATCCAAATTAACCAAAAAGCAGAGAGAGAGCATCCAAATTAACAAAATCAGAAATGAAAAGGGAGACATAACAACAGACAATGAGAAAATCCAGAGAATTGTCAGGTCATACTTCAAAAACCTGTACTCCACAAAATTGGAAAATCTGAAAGAAAAGGATGATTTTCTGGATAGGTACCACATACCAAAGTTAAATCAAGACAAGATAAACTATTTAAATAGACCAATAAACCCTAAGGAAATAGAAATTGTCATTAAAAGTCTCCCAACCAAAAAAAGCCCAGGACGAGAAGGTTTCAGTGCAGAATTTTACTAGACTTTCAAAGATGAGCTAATACCAATACTCTTCAAATTGTCCCATGCAATAGAAACAGAAGGAACATTACCAAATTCCTTTTATGAGGCTACAGTCACCCTGATACAGAAACCACACAGAGATGCAACAAAGAAAGAGAATTACAGACCTTCTCCCCCATGAACATTAATACAAAAATACTCAATAAAATATTGGATAACCAAATCCAGGAACACATCAAAAAATTATCCAACATGATCAAGTATATTTCATCCCAGGAATGCAAGGATGGTTCAACATACAAAACTCAGTCAATGTAATACATCATATAAACAAACTGAAAGAAAAAAAAAACACATGATAATCTCTTTGGATGCTGAAAAGGCCTTTGACAAAATCCAATACCCCTTCATGATAAAGATTCTAGAGAGATCAGTAATACAAGGAACATACCTAAAAATAATAAAGGCAATTTACAGCAAGTCGACAGATAGAACATCAAGTTAAATGGAAAGAAACACAAAGTGATTCCATTAAAATCAGGAACAAGACAAGGCTGTCCACTCTCCCCATATTTATTCAGCATAGTACTTGAAGTTCTAGTTAGAGCAATACGACAACAAAAGGAGATCAAGAGGATACAAATTGGAAAGGAAGTGAAAAACTTTCACTATTTGCAGATGATATGATAGTATACATTAGTGACCCCAAAAAATTCTACTAGGGAACTCCTACAGCTGATAAACTCCTTCAGTAAGGTGGCAGGACACATGATTAACTCAAAAAAATCAGTAGCCCTCCTATATACAAATGATAAATGGATTGAGAAAGAAATCAGGGAAACATCACACTTTACAATAGCCACAAATAATATAATTACCTTGGGGTAACTCTAATTAAGCAAGTGAAAGACCTGTATGATAAAAACTTTACATCTCTGAAGAAAGAAATCAAAGAAGATATCAGAAAATGGAAAGATCTACCATGCTCATCGATAGGTAGAATTAACATAGTAAAAATGGCAATCTTACCAAAAGCAATCAACAAATTCAATGCAATCTCCATCAAAATTACAACACAATTCTTCACAGATCCGGAAAGAACAATACTTAACTTTATATGGAAAAACAAAAAACCTAGGATAGGTAAAAAGAATCCTGTATAATAAAGCAACCTCTGGAGGCATCATGATCCCTGACCTCAAACTCTACTATAGAACTATAGTAATAAAAACAGCTTGGTATTGACATAAATACTGATATGTGGACCAATGGAATCGAGTTGAAGACCCTGACATTAATCCGCACACCTATGAACACATAATTTTTGACAAAGAATCCAAAACTGTACAATGGAAAAAAGAAAGCATCTTCAACAAAAGGTGCTGGCATAACTGCATATCAACGTGTAGAAGGCTGCAAATAGATCCATATCTATCGCCATGTACAAAACTCAAGTCCAAGTGGATCAAAGACCTCAACATAAATCCAGTTACACTGAACCTGATAGAAGAGAAAGTAGGAAGTAGTCTTGAAGCATTGGCATAGGAGATCACTTCCTAAATATAATACCAGCAGCACAGACACTGAGAGCAACAATTAATAAATGGGACCTCCTGAAACTGAGAAGCCTTTGGAGAGCAAAGGACATGGTCAATAAGAACAGAACGGGAAAAGATCTTCACCAACCCCACATCTGACAGAAGGATGATACCCAAAATATATAAAGAACTCAAAAAGCTAGACTTCAAAATACTGAAAAATCCAGTGGAAAAATGGGCTACAGTGCTTAACAGAGAATTCTCAACAGAAGAATCTCAAATGGTTGAAAGACATTTAAAGAATTGCTCAACATCCTTAGTCATCATTGAAATGCAAATCAAAACAACTCTGAGATACCATCTTATACCTGTCAGAATGGCTAAAATTAAAAACACTGAAGACAGCTTATGTTGGAGAAGATGCAGAGCAAGGGGAACAGTCCTCCACTGTTCTTGGGAATGCAAACTTGTACAGCCACTTTGGAAGTCAGTATGGCGGTTTCTCAGAAAATTGGGAATAAGTCTCCCTCAAGACCTAGCTATATCACTGTTGGGCATATACCCAAGGAACACTCAATCTTACTACAAGGACACATGCTCAACTATGTTCATATCAGCACTATTCGTAATAGCAAGAACCTGGAAACAACCTACATTCCCCTCAACTGAAGAATGGATAAAGAAAATGTGGCACATATACACAATGGAATACTACTCAGCAGTAAAAAAACAATGATATCAAGAAATTTGCAGTCAAGTGAATGGAACTAGAAAATATCATCCTGAGTGAGGTATCCCAGACTCAGAAGGACAAACATAGTATGTACTTACTCATAAGTGGATACCAGATGTGAGGGAAGGGATGGCCAGACTGCAACCCACAGCTCCAGAGAGGCTAGTTAACAGGGAAAGACCCTAGGAGGGACACATGGATGACCCAGCAAAGGAGACATGGATGAGATCTACATGAGAGGACTGAATGTGGGAGTCTGGCAGAGGGCAAGGAGTGGGGAATGAAAACATAGGGAAATGGGAGGGTCGAGCTGGAACACGGACAGAGTGTGAGACCTGGGAGGTAGATACCATGATAGATGTGGACATCATGGGAAAAGGAAGAGGCAGGGTGCTGGGGAGGCTCCCAGGAACCCACAAGGATGACCCCACCTTGGACTGCTGGCAGTGGTCCAGAGCGTGCCTGGACTGGTCTACTCTGGTGACTGGTCTAAGGAAGACCCTAACTATCATCATAGAGCCTTTGTCCAGTGACTGATGGAAGCAGATGCAGAGATCCACAGCCAGGCACTAGGCTGAGCTCCAGGAATCCAATCAATGAGAGAGAGGAGGGATTCTGCAGTCAAGGAATGTCGAGATAATGAAGGGAAGAAGTGCAGAGATGACTGGCCACACTATTGGAGGTCCATGAACTGCAGACTAGTGGCTATGAAGCCCCCATGGGACTGGACTAGGCCCTCTGGATATGGAAGACAGTTGTTTGGCTCAAACTGTTTGGGGGGCACCCAGGCAGGGGGTTTGGGATCCATCCTTGGTGCATGGGCAGGCTTTTGAGAATCCAGTGCCTGTGGTGTGGCACCTTGCACAGCCTTGGTGTAGTGGAAAGCAGCTTGGACCTGCCTAGGATCGGTGCGCTGGGCTCTGCTGATTCCCATTGGAGACCTTGATTTGGGGGATGTGGGAATGTGGGGGTGGCTTGGGAGGAAGGGCTGCGGGGTGGGCAGAGGGAGGAGATAAGATCTGTGGGTGGTATGTAGAAAGAGTAGAAAATTTCTTAATAAAGAAAAATGGATTTAGTGATTTAGTGAGTGTTGTCGTTATAGAGTTGTAATACTTGTTGCTAGGGGACTGTAACATTCTCGGGATGAAGTCCCCAAATCAGAACTGCACCCGCCCCACCAGCGCGCGCTAAGGTGGGCAACCTCTGACTGCAACTTTCCTTGGGGCCTGCGCCCCTCCCAGCCAGTCAGTGAAAAACAAAAGTACCCACAACAGCCCTTCCACAGCTCCTACAGAGAAACCCTCTCCCACTGATTCCACTCTCACCCTGCACGCTCCCTTCCCCCCAGATGCAGAGCCCCCGACATATTACAACTCTATAACGACAACATTCACTAAATCCCAGTATTGTATAGCAAAGCTGACTATAAGCTCTAAGCTTTAGAAATGATGTACGTACTTTCTGTCTAGTTAAGAGAATCTTTCTAATAGAGATAGTGATAATAATTAAGACTAAGAAGTAGAAAAAGATGAAAATAAGATATGTGAGTTTGTAAAAATTCTGTCTTGTTAGATCTGTGTTAAGAAATCTTTAGGTGTTTACTAAGTTAAATATATGCTAATGGTAGCCCTATATAAGTTTGTAAAATAGATCCATAGAGTTCCTTTAAAAATATAAGCTTGCTTTCGCCGGGCGTTGGTGGCGCACGCACGCCTTTAATCCCAGCACTCGGGAGGCAGAGCCAGGCGGATCTCTGTGAGTTTGAGGCCAGCCTGGGCTACCAAGTGAGCTCCAGGAAAGGCACAAAGCTACACAGAGAAACCCTGTCTCGAAAAACAAACAAACAAAAAAAAAATATAAGCTTGCAAGAAGAATCTAAGCTAGTCCTAAAACATATAGTAATAAGCTTGTAAGAAGTAAAGATACTAGTTGTAAATGTAAGTTTAAATAAGAATTAAGAAGATGGAATGAATATAAGAAGTATATAAGAAGTAATAAGAAATATATCTGCTAAAGTAGTTCTATAGTTTCCTTAAAGAGTATAAATAAGTAGATGTTAATATGTTATATGTGAGTTTGTAAAAATGTGTAAATGTTGAGTGTGAGTTTATGCTTAATGTATATGGTGAAAGAACCCGAGACACAGAAGGTTAGTGTCATAGTAGACTGCAAAATAGGCAGTCTGGATGGTTTCAAAAGCTCCAGAAGCCAGAACCAGCACAAGGCACCCACAGCTGAGATCTGTGGAAAATCAATGCAATACAGAAAAACCTGAGCTAACGTCAAAAATAGTGTGGTTTAGAATACTACTGTACCTAGAAAGGTCTCTGTCTGTGAGAACAAAAGTTGCAGAGACGCTTGTTTGAACTAAAATTATTAACTGCAAAAAGTTTTGGTTGTAAAACGTCTCTTCATATTTGGAAGTGAAAGCCTGATACCAGAATTTACTTTTTTTTGAACTTCTTGAACTTAATGAGAAAACTACAAAAAGATTTTGGGTATGGATTTATCATATTTGGAAGGCTAGTACCAGAATTTATCATTTGAATTTTGAGACTTAAGAAATGAAATGCACAATAGAGATTTCATTGCAATGGGACAATATCGAGTTTATAGTAATGACCTAGGAACTGTATGCTGGAACTGGGTTAAAAATGGAACTATTTAAATGAAGAAATTTATTGTTTCTACCTTGACTCAAGATGCAGTTTTGTGTATGCATATATGCTGGTGATTCATGTATTGTTCTATGTTAAAAATGCAATTGTTTTGTGGAAAAAAATAAATAAACTTATAAAAAAAGAAAAAAGAAAAATGGAAAAAAATTAAAAAAAGAAAGAAATATCAATAAAAGAAAAAATGGGTAATTCAAAGTGCCAGAAAATACACGAAACAAGAAAATTGGGTTTTATGCCGAGCCCTCCTGCCACAAGGAAGCAGCCTCTTGCAGAATTTATCATGCCAGAGTGTCAATCATGATAGGTGTCTCTGCTGCCTAGTTTTATATCAACTTGACACAGCTAGAGTCAGCTGGGAGGAGGGAACTCCAACTGAGAAAATTCCTCCATAATATCAGTCTGTTAAGTAGACAAATCTGTAAAGCATTTTCATAATTAGTGATCACTGAGGAAGGGCACAGCCCATTGTGGGTGTGGACACCCCTTAGCTGGTGGTCCTGTCTCTTCTATGGAATGCAGGCCAAGCAAGCTAGTAAGCAGCCTTCCTCCATGACCTGTCACTCCATCAGATCTTGTCTCCAGATTCTCACCGTGTATGAGCTCCTGGCCAACTGCTTTCAGTGATAAACTATTATATGGAAGTATGTGTGAAATAAACCCTTTCCCGGGCAAGTTGCTTTTGGTCATGTTGTTTCATCTCAGGAATATAAACTGCTACTAAGACAGTATCATACAGCAGAAACCAGTGAAAGTGTTGTGAGAAAATAGGCTAATAAAGAATCAAGTGATACACAGAGTTGGAAGAATTATATATATATA
>CABHPQ010170077.1:27233-63537 GCA_902168405.1 Peromyscus aztecus
ATGTTAAAGGCCTTATCCAAGCTAGTGTTCTACAAAGTCCAGCCCCAACCTCCAGTTTCTAACAGTATTTATAGCCAGAAAAACAGTGTTGAATTCTTCCCCGATGTGACCACCTGCAGACTGTCTCTGCGTATGGTGGCCGCTGAGGGAAAATTCCACTGTGGTTAGGCATGTCTACAGAAGTGGGACTGGTAAGGTTAGAACAGTTTCTGTAATGTCTATTTTAAGAGATAGCTTTCACAAGGCTTAGCACTCCCAAGATAGGGAGAAGGCAGGGCATGGTTTCTGCTGAAGCTAGCAAGAATTCAGCGGGAGAATTCAGCATTTTATCCTAACTATATTAGTAGTAAAATTTTAACTCATTTTATTTTTACCTAATCCTATAACTCTTAGTCAGGAATTGTCAATTAAGCCTCTGCAGAGCAAGTCAGCCATTTGGCTATATTAAGTACATATTAAAGGTAACAAGTGTATGACATATATTTCCTTCTCTCCTTCAGAAGAAAGATGAATTAGGATGTCAGTGGTGATAGAAATTCAATAAGAGCCTAGAGCAGATGCCCTGGGAGTTCTGGTCCTACAATGATTTTTCAGGTTGAGCTCACATTTGGTTGACCTGACTAGATCAGTTACTGAATGCAAGATGACCTACAAAGGTTTAGACTTTAGTGTAAGGTTGTTTGTTAGAACCACAGATGTGGCTGAAGTTATTGCCAACAACAATCTCAGTGTCTGAGGCTGTAAAGGAAAAAAATGGTTCTGACACTAAATATGAGTGAAATAATAACTGGATAGACAAAGGTATTTTCCCCCACTAAGAGTCAAAACCGCCTTTGGAGATTCTGGAAAAATATAACACAATACTTGTATGAATACACCTGACATAAACTGGAAGCAAACCTCCAAGGCTAGGCAGATGACTAGGAAATAATAGCTCAGGAAGAGAAGTAGTCCAAAATCCACAACAGTGATGAGGAGCTAACAGTAAAATAAAAAAAGGATTTCAATGGAGGTAAGATAGTCAAACACTAGGAAATGTCAATTAAATATACATGGCAGCCCAGAAATCATTACAAAGAATCTTGACCCATAAACAATGGAATGCACTAAAAGGTGACTTCATTCTTCTATGGCCATGCATGCTAAGAACTGTGGCAAGTACTTTGTAAGAAGAACCTCACAGTGGTCAAGAGAAGGGCATTGCTGTCCAATATCCATTGCCTGATATCATGGAATGCATTTTAACTCAAGAAAGTAATTTAATCTTTCCATTTACTATCTTTTCTTTGTAAAATTAGATTAAGATAATATTACTATATTTATTTATATTGCTTCATGACTGTGAAAGTTTCCTTGCAGGCATTGTCACTGGATAGATTATTGATATGATAGTCAAAACAAAATCACTCAAGAAAAAGTAGAAACACAAAACTCAGTTGTGAAATAAAAATAAATTAAAAGCACCATGACTTTAGTTTGCTATTAAGATGCAGGGGTTTTGGTGTTGTTGTTGTTGTTGTTGTTTTCATACTGAATGACCCTGAAGACAATTAATAGAAAGGAAAGAATGAAAAAAAAAGAACAAAAGGAAAGAAAGACAGTGGAACTAGGGTGACCCCCCCCCCCAGGTCATGCTGGAATTTCTATTGTTTTGACCCTATGCAGATGCCCTGACCCTCCTAAATGGGAAGTGTGGCAACAATTTGGCTACTAAAGGAGGAAGGCAGAGTCACTCCCCTTTGGTCATGTGGTCACTGGTAGGAGGTCATGGTCCACTGAGTGACTACACTCCCATATACATATGAGCAGCTCTAGCCAAAGCAGAAAGTAAATAAAAAATGGACATGAAGTTGGAAAAAATATGGGGTGAGGAGCACTGAGGTATTTAATAGAGTGAGGTAATGGTAGAAGGGTATATTCATCACACATTGTATAAATGCATTGAATTTCCAAATGATAAGAAAATTAAGAGATGAGAGGGAGCAGAGACAGACTCTCTGAGAGAAAGAAGATCACTGAAAACTAAATGAGAAAACATTTTTTTCTGACCCCTTTCATTTTTAAACAAGACCTCTTCACATTAAACTTTTAAGGAAGAAAGTGAATCCCTCATTGTGCTATAAATTTAAACAGTATATATGGATTCTGATTCACTCGAGTTGTGAAAAGAAGGAAAAGTATCTCATGGAAGAATCTGAAGAACAACACATCTGAGTTATATTTATTAACATATGCTTTCATTATTTTTAAAAAGCAGTGAATTCTCATAAGCAGTTTTTGTTGTTTGTGGTGCTAAACTCATAGCTTCACACACAAATCTCCAGTCTCAAGGTTGAGCTGCATTAGCTATTTTTAGAAACATACTTGAGAGGGATATATAATATATGAAATGTACAAAGATTGTAATTGGTAACAACTGATGTACTTATGAACAAATTGAACATGATCTGGTCTGAGAAGGAATATATATAATCAAAAGATGAACATTCAATTGGATAAAACTTGAATTAATATTTTAATCTTATTAGGAAATAAGAATGAAACATAAACTGAGACCAAACCCATATGGTTTATTCAAACATCAATTAATTTAGTCTATGATGTCATGTCTCTACTTAGTATTACCTAAAAAAATTAAGAGTAAGTCAGACAGTGGTGGTGCAAACCTTTAATCCCAGCACTCTGGTGACAGAGGCAGGTGAATCTCTGAGTTTGAGGCCAGGAAGTTCCAGGATGGCCAAGGCTACACAAAGAAACCTTGTCTTGAAAAACCAAAATAAATAAATAAATTAATAATAATCATAAAAGCAAAGGATAACCAGACTACAACCCAGAACACCAGAGAAGTTAGCTAACAAGAAGAACCCTAAGAAGAATGGATGGATCACACTAGGAAGGGGAAATAGATGAGATCTCCTGAATAAACTGGAGGTGAGTGGGAACAATAGAGGGTAGGCCAAGGAGGATGAGAACATAAGGGAACAGAATGGTCAAGCTGGAACAGGGACAGGGTGGGAGAACAATGAAAGAGATATCTTGATAGAGGGAGACATCATGAGGATAGGGAGAAACCTGGTGCTAGGGAAATTCCCAGGAATCCACAGATCCATAAATTGTGGTTGAAACCACACAATAACTTCAAACTCAAATCGCTTTCACAGTCTAAAACGGAGAGAAATGAATGCATGCATATGTGGCTCTGTGCCTCTGTGCTTGCCTGATTGCTGACTTGGACTTCTCTACTCTCACACTATTCAGGACTCCTCCTTAGGGAATGGTGCTGCCCATGGTGGGCTGAGAGTATCTTCATTAAGTCTGTTAAGACTACTCCCCACAGAGATGTCCACAGGCCAACCCAATGTAGAGAGTTACATACTGAAACTCTTTTTTAATAGCCCAAGCATGGTGATATGTACCTTTGATCCCAACATTCAAGAGGCAGGATAGATGGATATTGGTGAGTTTGACGATACCTTGATCTACATAATGAGTTCCAGGCCAGCTAGGGCCATATAAGGAGACCCTGGAAAAAGGTACAGGTAATCTTCCCAGGAGAATATAGGTTGTATCAAGTTGACAAATAGAGTTAGCTGTAACAATCAATATGAAAGTTCTCTTGCTTTATTTTTATGTAAGTTGTTGATGACTTTCCACTAATGACTAATATCAGGTGACAGATAATAAGGTTTGACTTGGTTTTTAATGGAAACCTCCTACAGAAGAATAGCATGCATTTCAGTTTTTCATGAATTATCTGTAATGCTGTCTTGGCTTCAGAATCTCTGAGACATATAAGGTTCCGTCCATGGAATGACAGATGTGACAGACACTATTCTCTATGAAAAAATTTATTCCCAATAATTTTTTTTATTGGGTAGTGGTTCACTACTGGGAAGTTTATTATGCCTAGCCCCTTCACTCAATAATTATGTTCAATTTTAGTCCTCATAAAAATAGTCCAGGATGGAAATCTTTCAGATACAGTGAGAAATGTGTGCATATGTCTGTATTTGTGTGTATGTGAATCAGTGTGTAATACAGTTAACTATCTTTTGTTTTGTCCTTAATAGGAATAGAGTTCTTGATATGCTTAATTTACAGTTTCAGCACTACTGTAAGCCTTTACAAGTTAGGTGTCATTTAAAATCTCCTGGATTCGAAACAGTGATTATAATTAGCAGCATATTTTGGGTAATAGCATTGATAATACCATAGTCACAAACATCCCACAAGAGTGTGGGTAGCTTGATTGGAGCCATTCATTGCCTGGCTTAATCTACACCCTGCAGAGCAATTTAGCTCCTTAAATAACCAACCCCTACTGCTAGCAGCAACTATGTACTATGCAAAGTAAATTAATATATGTCATTTGCTTATATCAACAATTTCTTAATTTGCCTCATCATAAGAAATTTTAATAAATCTTAATTGAGATCTTCATATTAAGAGAGGATTTGATCCACCTTCAGATGAGAATATTCACTAAGGTTTCATCAATGGCATATGCACCAGCATTATGAAGCAGAAGTGCTAATTGAATTTTTATAAAAGCTGCTTTTTAATCCTTTTAAAGAAGGGAAAAAAACCCTTCAATCAGGATCAAATTTATAAGCATTTCCTGTTGAAGTTAGTAAGTAATTTATTTCCTCAGCCTAGTCATTCAAGATTCCAATCACTAGTGTATAATCTGAAATGTGCAGGGATGTACCATAGAATTTAAAAATATGTATTTATTTTTATATTATGTATATGCATGTTTTGCATGCATGTATTTATATACATTATATACATCAGATGTTTTCCTGGAGCTTTTTGGCTCTCAATTCCAGGCTATAATCCATAAAATGTGCTAGAACCTAGGCAATAGCTTCAAATAGCTACTCATATCACATGCATAGTCAAAGGGAGAGAGAAATGAATGCATGCATAAACACTAGTTTATATTTTGTTTAATACATATATTTATATAAAAATATAGTTAATGTCCATATATATGTGTATATATGTATATATATTGCATATAATAGGCATCACACGCTTGCCTGATCGTTTGAAGGTTGGGATTGAGCATTAGCTCTCCCGAAAGTAGAGTTATAGATGATTGTGAGCCATCAGGTTGTTTGGAAGAAAACAGAGGTTCTCTGAAAGTCAACCATCTTGTCAACCACATATACCATGTTTCTGTTTTATTCTGTTTTTACTCCTGAATTTAAATACTTTGTTCTGGGAGTTGGACTGTGAGTTCATTTCTTTCTTTCCTTCTTTCTTTCTTTCTTTCTTCCTTTCTTTCTTTCTTCCTTTCTTCCTTCCTTGCTTCCTTGCTTCCTTCCTTCCTTCCTTCCTTCCTTTCTTTCTTTCTTCCTTTCTTATGTTTTATGAGTGTTTTTCTTGAATATGTGCACATGTGGTGGTATTGTGTTCCCCAAAATATTGTGTATGCTAATAAACTTATCTGGGGTCAGAGAACAGGACAGCCACAATATTAAACAGAGGTTAGGCAGTGGTAGCACACGCCTTTAATCCTAGCATTCCAGAGACAGAAATCCCTCTGGATCTCTGTGAGTTCAAGGCCACATTGGAAACCGCCAGGCGTGGTGACACACGCCTTTAATCTCAGAAAGCAAGCCTTCAATCTCAGGGAGTGGCAGTAGAAAGCAGAAAGGTATATAAGGCGTGAGGACCAGAAACTAGAGGCATTTGTCCAGGAGAGGCTTTGCCCAGGAGAGGCATTTGCCCAGGAGAGGCATTTGCCCTGGAGAGGCATTTGCCCTGGAGAGGCATTTGCCCTGGAGAGGCATTTGGCCTGGAGAAGCATTTGGCCTGGTTAAGCATTCAGGCTTCTAGCAGCAGTTCAGCTGAGAGTCATTCGGATATGAGGACATAGAGGCTTCCAGTCTGAGGAAGCAAGACCAGCTGAGAAGTTTGCCAGGTGAGGTTAGCTGTGGCTCGTTCTGTCTCTCTGATCTTCCAGTGTTCACCCCAATACCTGGCTTGGGTTTGATCTTATTAATAAGACTCTTTAAGATTCATGCTACATGCGCACCATGTGCAAGCCAGTTTTCCAAGGAGTCCAGAAGATGGCATTGGATTCCCTGGACTTGAGTTAAAAATCATTGTGAGCCATGATGTGGATGCTGGGTTTCAAATCTCCATCCTCCACTGTCAATCATAGGATTTACATAAACAGTTTTCATAGGATAGGAAACTGTCTTTTTACTCCTACTTTTCTTCTAACTCATTAACACAAGTATTTTACTTGGTGTTTTATCTCCCAAAATCCAAACATCTAAAGGAGGTTATAGGAAACTGAAGAAATGTGAATGTGTGCAGGTCAAAATCACATATGGGCTTTGAACAGGATCTGGACTTATCATCCACCACAATAACACTGGAATATTTAGTTGCCCCAATGTAGCACTTATTACATCAAATACTTATTAAATGCTAAAGCAAAGGATGGCTACCAAGGACATATCATGTTCTTTTAATGTAATGTCTGCATTTCCAATGCAGAAAAAGAAACACTCCCAGAAACTCAACTCCTGTAATGTCCTCAACAAGTTTCTATTGTTGATAGTTTGTAATCAGATGGTGACTTCCAGCTTTTCCATAACTGGTTACTCATACTTTTTTAAAGAGCTAGTAACTTATAATAAAACTTATAATTATTACCTACAAATATGAAAACTATGTATATCTACAACTGAGTAAGTAGCTCATAGCTACATTTAATTTTTGTTGCTTGATCTGATAACAGTTTTCAATATGAAGATCATAATTGTGATCACTATGGGGATATTAGGAAGGGAAATAATGACCATGTAAAGCCTGATAACAGTGTTCTATCAAAGTCCATGGTGGTCTAATAATGGATAAAGGATAACTTCTGAACTTAATAGATGAAATAAGTGACCGAGGTAAGTGTAAATATGCCTCATTGCCTTAGGAAGGTATTAACATCAGAATCTGAGGTACTTTACGTACAAGGTGTCCAAGTAAAGTTAAGTGACACCTAAAAGCATCAACATCAAATGCATCAGCATCCAACTACATACAAACTGTTTAAGCAATTCAGGTCATCATTCTTTATTATGTAGGTGAACTGCCAGCTATATCAATTTGCACTTTTTTATTCAATTTTTCCATTTATTCCTCACATAATTCCCAATAGGTGATTCATTACACACATTACTTCAAGCTGAAATAAATTTAAATTTAGAGGATAGAAGGTATGAGGAAAGCAAGGTTGAGTAGGGGAAAAGCATGCTGTGCACACCAACCAATGATGTAGTTCAGCAAACTTCCCACATAAAAGCAAGCCAAACTTCTTCAGAAAATAGTGAAAATTATCAGGAAGCCTGACAATGTCCAATAAAGAAAATATTTGTATAAGATGAGCTTGCATAACAAATATCCTAACACTGCAGCACACAAGGCAATATCTTTGAACAGAATATCAGGATATCTGCTTGTTCCATCAAATCAGAATGAAATTAAGACACTTCTAAAGGGCCCAACTGTGATCAAACCCATTTATCTGCTTCTTTATGATATTATAAAAGTTAATCATATCTGAATTTTTTTTTCTGCTTTTGAAACTGTCTGTATGAAGGCCTGGCGGTGGTGGCGCACGCCTTTAGTCCCAGCACTCGGGAGGCAGAGCCAGGCAGATCTCTGTGAGTTCGAGGCCAGCCTGGGCTACCAAGTGAGTTCCAGGAAAGGCGCAAAGCTACACAGAGAAACCCTCTCTCGAAAAACCAAAAAAACAAAAAACAAAAAAAAAACAAAAAACCTATCTGTATGAATCTCCTACACATAGTAGGATTAAACTCAAATACTATTATCAATACTTTGTACTTAAACGTTGTTTTCTTTTAAAGAAAAATTAATAGATTTAATTAAAGATTATTTTCTTCATTGTACATCAAGTAATATATTATCTTTCTTTTTTTTTACTGAAAAACACAAATCACCACTTACACAACTTTGATATATTTTTTATGCCTGAGGAACTGGGGGAAAGATGTAGCTGTTCTTTCAGTGGTAAAAATCCATCAAAATCACATGGAATTTGAAAATAAATCAGGTTATTTTAAGTTTATTTTGGCTATATAAAAATTGATGACAAAATTTATTCATGATAGAGATTTAATCTAAAGACAATGTTCCACGAAATGATACAAAAAGTAGAGAAAGAAAATAAGCAAAAATTAGTTTACTGATTAACTGAATATACAGGAGAATAGCATTGTTAGTTGCAGGAAAGCCGACCTTGTTTATTGGTGGTAAGGAAATTTACCATTCATATTTTTATTCCAGAATTTTTATTTTTAATTTAGGATTGTATTTTAACTACAATAGTTCTCCCTTTCCTTTCTTCCCTCCAAGATCTCTCACATACTCCTCTCCACTGTCCTTCAAATCATGTCCTTTTTCTGCATCAACTATTATTACATATTATATATGCATATATATATTCATAATTATAATTTGATGATTCTGTATAATGTTGTTCATATGTGTGTTTTTAAGTCCGACCATTTGGCCGTTCCTGGCACTGGAAATCTTACTACCTACTCAGTGCTAGTGAAATTATGGTTATTGGAGGAGAATCTGTAACCTCTAACTTACTAAGCACGCATAATTTCTAATTGAAATTTATAAATATTTGTTTTTCTACTCACAGATAGTTGTCATCTTCACACTTTATCAAGGAAACTTCTCTTTGAAATACATGGAAACCACCACAGAAAACCAAAACCCATCAATATGTATAGCTGGGGTTTGAAAGGGCAAGACAGGGCAAAGGTACCTCCATCTTGTATTCTTGCTGAGGTTATTTCAGGTTTAACTAGAATTTGGTTTCCTTGATGGAGAATTCCATGGAAATTATCTAACTTGAATCTAGGAACCCAAGCTAGGATGTGGTTTCTGCCTTCAAATACCCTGTGCTCTGGACACTCAATGTTCTACTTAGGATCCAAATAGCTGAGTGTAGTCCTAGCCAGTTGAAATAAAGACAGTCACTTTGCTATAAACTATGTCTGAGTGGTCATCTCTGATGGGATCCATTTAACAATGGAGGCTAGTTCCAGTAGATATTACAATAAAAGACTTCCATTCAAATATTAGTGAGAGTATTATAAAGACTACATTTTCACCTTGTGTAGATTAGTATTTTTTTCTATTACTATGCACACTTTTTAAAATATAATTTGGCAGTCTTTTCTTCATTTTTGAAGCATGCTGATAAATTATGTAGACATAATCATAATATTCAGTAGTGTTGAGATTCATAACTATGAAAAAACTCCATTTTTCATCAGGGTTGCCTTCTACACAAATTGACTAAAAAACATTTACCACTCTATTGCATTAGCCTGCAGAATGTATCTTTAGGCATGACATGGCAGTTGCCCTCTAGAACTATCACCAGCTATGTTATTCTAAGTTGACCTGGACAAGATTGAGCCCATTGACTTTCTGCCATGTACTGAGGGGGAGCTCAAGAGACCACATATCTCTTTAAGTATTTATATAGGTTAGAGTTACTAGGAAAAAGATCTCAGTAAATCTTACACTTGCCCAAGATGTATAGACAGTTAACAGTCGCTAAAGAAAGAGACTCAGGAGACCACACCCTCTCCCTATATGTATAGACAATTAACAGTTGCAGCAAGAAAAAAATTTTCTTTCAGTGTTGTAGCTAACCATAAGTTGCCCAAGATCCTATAAGTAACACATTACCTAGGCTTCTAGAAACAGCCCAATAAAATTTACTGAGCCACAAAGCTTCCACTTAGTGGAGTCACTTCTTTGCTTTTATCCTTGGTGACATATCTTGGCTTAATAGTGGTAAGTATAAATCAGAAAAGAGTTTACCAAATATAGATATTCGAATGCTGTGATACATGAGGACTGAAGCCAAAATTTGTAAACACTCTTATTCTTACTCATAAAGTAAAGGAAAATAGTGTGTGCACACATGTGTGCTTGCGTGCATGCGTGCGTGCGTGTGAAGCAAAGCCTTTTTTCTAATAAAAAATAAATTGGGTAGGCAGACATTTCCAAATACCACTTCACACTTCACACCCCTCTACCACATCACTATTCCCTGCACAATATCCCAAAGAAAGGGGGCCAGTCTGTACTCTCAGCTTCTTGGAGGAAGGCAATGAGTGCCTGAGAATGTACAGGCACATAATGAGCCTCACAAGAAACTAGTAGCAAATCTAAGAAATTCATTTACTGTGCTCTGTCCATTATCTTTCTGATGCCCATGCAGCTTCAGTAAAAGATGATGAACTTATCAACTATCATTGATTGTTTCCAGAACAAGAACTTGTATGACTTACCTTATTTAGTAATAACTAAAATAATTGTATTTAGTAATACTTAATAATTCTAACACCAAATCTCATATATCAGAATTACTTCCTAGCAACTTTTTAGAACAAAACAGATTCATTCTGCTGAGCTACATTGTGCTAGATATCTATAAAAATATATAAAGATGAAGATATGCTTCCAGAAAAATCAAAAAGGGAAAAGTCTATGTAAAAATGAAGACAATACAATGTAGAACTTTGCCTTCTCTCAGCCACAGGAGGTTAACATGCAAAGCTGACTGACCAGGATATTAAGGTTTACATTTTGAGTTTACAAAAAGGGGGTGTGACTCACCTTTGAAACATATATACATAACATGGACTGGGTTATATTTATATTTAATTAATCTCTCTCTCTCTCTCTCTCTCTCTCTCTCTCTCTCTCTCTCTCTCTCTCCCTCCCTCTCTCTCGCTCCACTCATCCCCCACATGAACATATATGCACAAGCAATAACAATTAGTGACAAAAGAGGCCACGAATTTGAAGTAGAGACAGGTCAGTCATATGGGAGATATTTGAGAGAGGAAAGGAAAGGGAGAAATGTTTTAATTATGTTATAACATCAAAAATAAATTTTTTAAAAATCATGGTGAAAATAAAAGCACTAAACAAACACATACACATGGAAATGTATAATTACTTCGGCAATCTAGAGAGCTTAAGTCACAGCAACAAATGCACCGGCATCGACCTGAAAAGAAGTAATGCATTAACCCCATAAAAATTACCCTCATTGCTTAGATCAGCTTCCTACCCCTTTGACTTCTACTTTTCTGTGCTTTTAATGAGGTCACTTTCTTTTTGTATCAATTATGTCTCTGTTTCTCTAAAATCCTTCATACTCAAACTGTAAGCACTGGTACTGACTTGAGTTCCTCTGGTTCCAAGTTTGGAATTGGAGTAACACTGGATTCTGAAGTGACTATCTTTTCTTTCAAGCTAATTTCTACATGGGTTGTGATTTTTTTCTTTCTTGGCTAGAATTTCATGAACCAGTGACCACTTTCTACATGCGCATTTGGTTTCCCAGTTCCCATTTGGTTAGGGTACTATTTGTTAGGATGCCAGCAATTTGCAAAAGGTCAGAATTCCACATTTTCCCATATAAGGATCACTTGCGCCCACACCACATACAGTAGCTCTTTGTGTGTTTCCTGCTGTTGAGCCATTGTGACAGTCATTGCAAAAGCACACAGCGACAGAAGAGTTTAAGACAATGAGTAAAACTGCCAGAAAGAAAATAATGTCCATTCTAACAAATCTGTAGCGGAGAGTTCATGTAAGAGGATTTGCAACCATGAACCCAAACTTACAAGCCAGACCAGGATAAAATTTTCCATGGTCTTTGAGGATCAAATTTAGATAAACAAATAGCATTCTGTTAAACAACATATGGCCCGTTTTAGCCTGGTTGTTTCACTGATTGAAATACATCAGGAAGTATTAGGGATGATGTAGTCACCATGCTGCATCGGCATCAAGAAATACAGAGCAAGGTAATTTTCCATGTTGTTAGTAATATGAATGAGTTCAAACTGATCTGTATTCTATCGAAGACATAGGTAGCATTTTAATAACTGCTGTCAGATTCACTGATAATTTAATTTACTATTTTTTAATTTGTGTGAATAATACCCATAGGAACAGTTATCTCTCGTTATATAGAGGGAGCCGTGAAGGTTTGCCTTGGTTTGGAGATTACACTTCAGTCAGAATTTCTGGAGCTTGTCACTTTTTAAGTCAAGAGCTTGGTAGGCAGGCAAGTTTGGGGACATTTTCAACACAATTTCCATTTTGTGTGAAGTAGTCATTTAAGGAAAAAAAAATTAAGACCAGAAATCCTGTCTCTAAAGAAAATCTTACATGGTAATGAAACTTAGTGATCAGGGTACAAAAAGAGAACACATTATGGAGCAAGAATATTACATTTAGATTAACTTTGCTCTACCTTTGGGCCCATACTGGTTTCTTCCAGACGACTACATGACTTTTTGCCCTATCAGTGTTGCTGAAGACGAATTTAGAATTGTCTCTGCTATGATCAATATTATATAACGATTGCTTTTTTTTCTAGGTTATAGTGTCACTAGGGAGGTCAGAAGATGTGCCAGCTAGTTTTATGTCAAATTCTCATAATCTAGATTCACTCAGAAATGGGGATCCTCAGTTGTAAAAATGCCCCCATCTGATTGGCCTATGGGCTGGACTGTGGTACCTCTTCTTGATTGACATTGCTGTAGGTGGGCCCACATCACTCTGGGCATTGGCAGTCTTTGGCTGGTGGTCTTGGGTTCTCTATAAAGCACAGCTGAGCTACCCATGAGGAGCAAGCCTCACTCCTTAATGACCTCCTCTTCAGTTTCTTCCTCCATTTTCCTGCTCTTTTTTGAGTTCCTGCTCTGTCTTCCATCAGTGGTGGATTGTTACCTGAAAGTATAAGACAGATAAACCTTTCCTCCCCAAGTTGCTTTTGGTCATCATATTTTATCACAACAATAGAAACCCTACCTAAATAAAGGGGGGCATTTGTTCAAGGTCATTTATTAATGTAGCTGTAAATGACAGCATTACTGAGTTGTAGTTTATGTTTGCCTCATTTGATGAGCCCATAATCGAACAGAAAAGTCCCTAATAATTTTTTGAAAGAAGGCAGTGAACCTCGATTATGAAAGAGGACAGAAACATAATTGTTTTTCTAGGTCTAATTCTGTCATGGATTATTTTTATTGTTTTGCTGGTAGATAAGTACATAAAATATATCCAATACTGAATTTGTGAAATTTAATGTGAAACTTCACAGTTTTCATTCCAAAAGCCAATTCTAATTGGATAGAAGTTTATTAAGCTATATAGACTTTGGGTTCAGCTCATTTTGTTGTGTGCTGTTAGTACTTATTTGCAAGGCATTTTATAATAATGAATTTTATAATATTTTTAAATTGTCACTTAAAAACTACTTGAAATTAAAATATAGTTACACCATTTCCCCTTGTCCATTCCTCCCTCCAACATCTTCCATCTACCACCTTATTCTTTCTCAAATTCATGGCCTTTATAAAAATTTAATTTCTTTGTGTGCAATTTAGAAATGTATATTATATATTACTAATATATATTATATGTATTAATAAGTATGTCAATACAACCTTCACAGTCTGTACAATTTTGTTTATATGTACATGTCTTCAGGGGTGACCTGTTCATACTACATAACCAATTTTGAGGCTCCTCCCTGTTGAAGAACATTTCTCACTCTTACTTTCAGAATTCCTTGTTGCATGTAGTCCTTTGTGTAGGGTTGGAGATTGTGAGCTTTCCCTCTCCCATGCTAGCACAGCTATTGTTGTTGTTCTCATTCATGTGTTGTTTAGGATGGAGATCATTGACAAAGACCACAATGGATCAAATGCAGTGAACAAGTGGTTGTGTGGGGCTCAGCTATAACTGATACATCCTTAACACGCATCAACACTTGAGGCTCGGCTAACATCATGGAAGAGGCAGTGGATGGATGGCAAGAGCCAGAGGAACAGAAAACCTGCCGACAGATTTTCATCATGTGTTTCTGGTCAAAAAGTTGAACCTTTAATAGTGGGTAAAATGAGGGCAATTATTCATAGAAATAAGAAAGTCCTGGGTTCTCTTCTTAAAATGTTAAAAATTTAAAGTGCATTAAAACATTAAATTGTGCATATTCTTATGCTTTGTCAATACATATACACATCATATAATATAAAGTATGGTTAAGAAAATGTGTCTTCAAATATTTATTATTTTCTATGGCTGTAAGTTTTCAAGACAAATCATCTATTTTTCAATACAGGATATGTTATTGTTATCTATAATTACCCTGATACAGAATAGCACAACAGAATTTTTTACTCCTTCATTCCTGATACTCTTTGTTTCATCAATAAATCCCTATCCCTTTCTCTTTCTGGCTTCTGAAAATAGTCATTTTTCTTTCGATGCTTATTATATCAATGATTTTAGATTTCATGTGAAGAAACTTATCCTTAATTTGCCTTCCGGAGCCTCCTTTATTTTGCTTAATACAATGAATGATGTCTGTTTCAAGGCATGCTGTTGCAGCTAACAAAATTTCATCCTTTGATTTCTTGGTAGCATTTCATTGTCTTATACAGAACACTTTATTAATTCATATCATGGTAAATACAGGTTCTCTCAAATAAATGCATGGAGTCTTACTATCACTTAAAAATGTGCTGCTATTATGAGACAGCCACATGAGTCTATTTAAGGAGGTAACAAGGATTTATTAAAGTAATAAAGAGGAAGCTCAGCTCATGAACACAAAACTAGGTGAACAGCTGCTGTCTAATCTGCCCAGGAGCTAATGGATCCAGTCATCTGAATCCACCCAAAGAAGAAGAAGAAGAAGAAGAAGAAGAAGAAGAAGAAGAAGAAGAAGAGGAGGAGGAGGAGGAGGAGGAGGAGGAGGAGGAGGAGGAGGAGGGGAAGACCTTGATGCCCCCTCTTTCTACTTTTAAGCAATCAAGTATGCAGATCAAAAATCACACCCTAAGGCTTATACCTCAAAGGTAATTGGTAGAATTAGCTTGGCTTGTGTATTGCCAGCTTTTCTTAAGATTAAATTATCCCAACTACCTACTGCCTCTGGGTCTTTTCTTTTCTTACTTCTGTGTATCCTACTTTCACTCTTACTCTGTGGCTGGCTGTGTGGCTGGGTGGTTTGCCCCTAGCATCCTCCTCTCCTTGTTCTTGCTCCTTCTTCCTTCTTGCTTCTTGCTCCTCCCAGATTTCTCCTTTTATTTACTCTCTCTGCCTGACAGCTCCTCCTATCCTTTCTCCTGCCTCGCTATTGGCCGTTCAGCTCTTTATTAGACTATCAGGTGTTTTAGAGAAGCACAGTAACACAGCTTCAAAAAGTTAAACAAATGCAGCATAAAGGAATGCAACACATCTTTGCATCAGTAAAGCAAATGCTCACCAGAATAAACAAATGTAACAAATCTTAAAATAATATTCTACAACACAGGTTGTTTCTGCTTCTGGTATTTATTGAATTGGGCTGAAATGATCACATCAGTACAGAATTCTCTCTGGTTTCATGTCCTTCCAATATATGCTTTTTGGGAGTTTTTAGGTTTGAATATCAAATAACCCTGTGTAAGCTCATGTGTCAAATATTGGTAATGCTATTTATGGATTATTTGACAACTTTAGACATAGTTTGCTGGGTTTTGCCTTTGAAGTGTGTACCAAGTCCATAGTACCATCTTCACTTTTTGCTTTTATCTTTAAAAGGTGAAGAGACTTCCCAATCACACAAGTCTACTGCCACAATTGTCAGTCCAGGCCCAGAGGCCCAACATGCCATTAACTGAACCCTTTGCAGCTATGATTCAAAATAAACCTTTCTTCCTTCAAGTTGTTAATGTTAAATAATTTGCA
The DNA here is from genome assembly GCA_902168405.1 of Peromyscus aztecus. Lineage (NCBI taxonomy): Eukaryota > Metazoa > Chordata > Mammalia > Rodentia > Cricetidae > Peromyscus > Peromyscus aztecus. The sequence continues at coordinate 43,059 of CABHPQ010170077.1, forward strand.
CAATGATTGTGAAATTTACTAATGCAGAGAGTAGTATTGCTAAATCCTATGACAGTTTGACATTTAATTTTTAGAAAACTTCCATGTTTTTCCTGTAATATTTATATAAACTGGTATTTCCACCAACAGCAAGCAAGAACCCCTTTCATTCTTTCTTCACAAGGCTTTATATGGATTTGCAGTGTCTTTATTTTGTTTATTGTGTTGCTTGTTTTTTTTTGTACTTTTGCCAAAATATACATATCATTTAAGATGAAGTGATATCTCACTGTAATTATGATTTGCATTTCCTCATGTTTAACAATATTGAACTTTCCCTTCATGTATTTGCTGGGCATTTATCTGGTTTTTATTTTGTTTATATTTATTTCCATGACCACTCCAATTCAGAGGTAGCTGGTAAACATTGAAGGGGTGTCGGAGAAACAGGAAGATATCTGAGCAAGAGGAATGGGTCTCTTCAAGATGGGCTGCTCTGGGAGCTTGAGGTTTTTTCCCACAAAGCACAGGAGATTTTCACTGTTACAAACTGTTAACCTTCAGCATTGAGGAAGGGTGGCTTCTGAGGGTGGGTACACAGGACCAATCAGAGAGAAGAGGGTCTCTAGAGAAGGGAAGGCTCCATGGAGCCTATAAATAGTCTGACCTAGAGCCCCAAAGAGGACTTCCACCTCTACAGTGACTTGCCATCCCCTTGATGGGAATTATTTGTCTGTTCTGATAAAGTTTGTAATTGTTCTGTTTTCTTTCTGTGACTGGAATTTCTCAGTTCCAAATCACTCTTTACCTTAGCATTCCTTTCTGAGTGGATCATCTTTCCAGGACATATAAGTCTTTATCTGTCCTATGGAACTTAGCAATACCACTAGATGATTACCCCTTGCCCAAGACTCCCATAACACTGAGACATAAATAAATGTCTCTTGACCCCAGATAGGGAGCCAATGGCAAAGAAAAATACTTCCATCAAAGTTCAACATGGTGAACCAATGAGTTTATTGTAGTTACTGATAGGATTGATTAGGGGAGTGATGGTGTTAGGGTCCTGGAGAAGTCTCACAAAAGACCACCAGCCACCTATGCAATCAACAAGAGCATTTATTATCTTGAGAAATGTGAGCTCCTTCTAAGCACAGCTAAAGGGGAGTTCCTATGGCAGTTAGGTCATTTTAGATATGATTGACTTAAGCAAGTAGTAATCATATTAGTACATTCTCTTTTTTTTTTCTTTCAAGACAAGTTTTCTCTGTGTAGCTTTGGTGTCTATCCTAGATATCACCCTGTAGACCAGGATGACCTCAAATTCACAGAGATCTGTGACTGCCTGGCTCTGCCTCCCGAGTGCTGGATTCAAAGGCTTGCAACAACACTGAACTGCATATATTTGTACATTCTACTTGGCCAAGAGTAGTTATAGGCTGGTCAAGGCTAGAGCATTCCATTCTTGGGTGGGCCTGAGCAAGTCTCCTGACTTGTTCTTACTTGATTGTCAGCTTGAGTTGGTACTGCATGCAACAGGTCTCCTTGTCCCTGATGTTGGGGATGTTGGAGATTTATTGTCCTTTGTTCGTGGCTTTTTCAGAAACAGTTTATTCGGTCTCAGGAAACTGAAATTGAGGCCTGATCACTGAGAAAAGACTGAGCAGCCTATTATGGGTCTACTCCGTCCTCTCAAAGGAACACTGGCCAGCTTGTGTGTGTTTGGGAAGCATGACTCTGGCAGATCTTGCCCTTCTCTCCCATTCCCTCTGGCCTGCTGAATATCATTAGATTACATGCCTAAAGCTACATGCCAAATTCTATTCTCTTATTTGGCCACTTCTTACTCCTGAAGATGATTACCCAGGTCTAGCCATCAAAGTGTTGAAGTCCAGCAATCAGAAGCCCCCTTTGACTTACCTAATTAACATGCTCAATCAAAATTAAACATCTCACCCTAACATGGGATTTACAAACTGCCATTTGCCTATGTGCCAAAGGTAGTCCTGTCTGGGACAAATACCCTTGCTCCCTTTTTTTTGTTCCTTCTCCTTCTCCCTTCTCCTCTATCTCCTCTACCCCTGCATCCTAGCCCATTCTAACACTGACCTTCTTTTTTTCTTCTTAAAAATTACAACTGCAAGGTCATTTGCTGATGTTTTTCTGCCAAAGTCAGAAAGCAGCCACTTTAAGTTTTCTTCCCTGTTTAATAAAGGATCTCTCTGTGAAAACAGGTGTTTGGGTGTGATTTGTGTCTAATCCAGGGTCTCTGAGGGAGTCCCCACTGTTTGGGAATCCCATTCAGGGAGTACTTACAGGAGCAAGCACAACTCAAAGACAATTGCATCACCTAAAATGGCTTCCAGTATGGGTGATGATTCATAAAAGCTGCAAGCCTGAAGTGCTCTCTATGACTTTCAGGAAGAGCAATGGACAGAGTCTCTCTTCTTAGTAGTTCTTACTGCTTATCCTACCTCAGGGACTGAGGGCCTTGTGAATCTGTCAACTTTCAGGAGCTTCCTGAGACTTTTGGGTTCTTTATTTCCTGAGTTTAAAGGAAAGATTCCCTCTTGAATAGAATGTTTCAACTCAGAGCAAATTGCTATACAAACGGCTGCTGAATGCTTCCTTTGGTGTGTAAGAACTTACTACTTTGATGAATTCCTGTTAGTCTACTTTATATTTCCTAGACTTGTAGATTATTGTCCAAAATATTCTTGATGATGCCAATGTCCTCACTTGTTCAGCCATTTTTTTTCCTATTAGTTTCATACCATTATGTCTGACATATGTCTTTGATTTGGTGTGAGTTGTTTTACTGAAATATCATTTTCCAATGTGTATCACAAGAGATAAACAAAGACATTGATAAAATGTGTGTACACACATGTGTGTTTGTGTGTACGTGTGTGTGTGTGTGTGTGTATGTGTGTGTGTGTGTGTATGTGTGTGTGTGTGTGTGTGTGTGTGTGTGTGTGTGTAATGTGAAAGGCATCTTATAGCTGTGTTAAGAAAATGGTGAAGTAAATGGAAATAACACAAAATTAGAAGCAGAATGGTCTGTGACAATGTCACATTGACATGATGGATTGACAATGGACAAAACTGAACAATAATGTAATACTGCAATAGTAGAAGAGAATCAGAATTGTATAAGAAGCTAACATAAGTAAATGAGCAATTAAGTGAAAGAAAAAGAAAATCTCCCAAGTGGAATAATTGGTAAGTATTTTGTGTATAAACTTCCCCTCAAGGACATAGAAAAATTCCTTACTCATTTATGGGCTGCATACAGGGAATTTCAAAGAATACATTGTTGGTTTTATGCCCTTGATTCCTCGGTTCTTGTGTACTCTATTAGATTTCAAAAAGAAACAGAGGCTAGCTTAGCAGATAGCAAGAGTTAATTACAAAATAAGCACAGCCCACTTTGTGCTTTGGATGGGGTGAACAGACCATTGCCCCAATCTACACACTAGGCAAGCTACAAATTAATTTTTACAGCAACAACAAAAACAAAAACATTCCCTGTAGTATCTTTGTGGCAAACAAGTGATATCCAGGTGTGCTTATACTTTTACAGGTCAGAACTCTCTATTGTATATCACAGAATAGTGTATTTTGGTTTGGGGTTTGTTTTATGTTGTTTTGCTAGGTTTTCTCCTGATATACAATGATCTTTTGAAGTTTAAGACTTCAAAATTGTAATTTATTAACTTTCAGGCAACTTGGGAGATCATGTCATCCTTGGAGGTCATTTTTCTTCCAACAACAAGAAAAATGACTCAGGTCTTAACCTTCTGGTCATTAATTAAAGTCCAGCTGTCCCTGTCCTTTAGCACCAAGGCTACTGAGTATGAGGAGGGATTTAAACCTGACTTCCTTCAGGTCTGCTTATATCTAACTGGCCACCTATCATAGCATAGATAAAATGAGAGAAAAAAAAAGGAGAAATAAGTCTACAGTGGGGAAGCCTGAAAATTTGTTAAAACAAAAACAAACAAACAACAAGAACAACAAAACTGTGATTAATCATGTTGATGGTGTGAACACTGCTCAGGCTAAGAAATGACATCCCCAATATGGCACTTAAAATATTGTCACTTTGAACCATGAAATCAGTGCCAGAAGAGAGTTCCCCGTTTAGATAATCTACCAGCCCTAAAATTTACTCTTTCTCTTAAATAGCTTACATTTCCCACTTCTATCCTTGCTGTAAAAAAAAAAGAACTTCTGAATCACTTTAGCTTTAGAGTTCCATTTTCTATTACAATGATGCTCATTTGTCAATAATAAATTGATATAACTGTGTGCTTTTTTTCTTGTTGACCTATTGTCAGCATATTTCAAAGACTTAATTACCAAATATAGCTGTTGTCTACTATATGGAAGGAAGAACTCCTAAGGGTTAAAATTCTTCATATGGGGCCGTTCTTCCCAACAATTCCCAATACAAGCATATTCTCTAAATGCGTATGTACAAACTTCCCCTCAAGGGTTGCTACTGTGCTCAAACCTTTTAAAATTGGTACACCTAGAAAGTAATGAAATTTAGTGTAGACAGAAAATCTGAAAGATATATTAAGTAAGTATAAGTCCTAGATAGAATCTGTAACAAAATAAAGTGCAAAAACACAAGGAAATCTAACAAACTAGAAATTATTGTATCTAGAACGAGGTGCTAACATCACCTTATAAGTGGTTATTAAAACACAATATTTTAAAGAACTAATGCAGAATATTAAAGTTAGGCAACTGGGGCTGTATAGACACCTCAGCAACTAAAAGTGTTTGCTATTTGTGTTGAGGGACCAAATTCCATTCCAACACCCATGTGCTATAGCTCACCATTGCCTGGAACTCCAGGTGAGTGAGATCTGATGCCTTCTTCTGGCCTCTGCATCCATGTGGCATCTGTTCACATAGTATGACATATACACATAATTAAAAATAAAATCAATCTTAAAAATAAAATGAAACTGCATACATAGATAATCTGTACCAACATCCTAATATTTCCATAAAAACACCAATCTGAAATTCTGAAAAAATAATTAATCGACAAGAACCACAAATGATAAAACTGTCAAATGCCCAAACATCCATTTCAACGGTAAGTAGATTTTTCTACCTCAGAGGGAATAAATACATGTAAAACACATAGTAAATTGGCTTATATTGAACCTATAATTCTGTGGAATAGTTTTGCTTCATTTATTAAGAAACAATATATACAATTTTTACAGACAAATACATTTTTTATAAGTTGTTTTTCTTAAAAATTGAGGCTTCTCAGTCTTGTAACTAATTAGCGAACCTTGAGTCAAGTACTTTTGGCGGTAACTAGGCTGATAAACTTAGTCATCCAAATCAGGCCTGAGCAGACAGGCCTCTGTGTCCTGAGCACTTGGGCTGTCAAGGAGTGCACCTGGGGAAGCTCACCCAAGAGCATCTCCCTTCACATCCTCAGTGGTTGAAAAAGGGGATTTATTTAGAGGGAGAAGAGAGAGGCACCAAGGTCTGAGTGCTGATTTGCTGAATAGTTGAGAAACAGCCTCCAAAGTGAAGAGGGAGGGGCTGCTTGGAAAGATGGCCTTCAGCAAATTGTTTGTCTTACACTTCTCTCAGGGAAAAAAACCATAATAGTCTTCAAGCATCCATGTACAATCTACCTGGGGTGGTGAATACCTTCATTCTGGTAGAACCAGCATTTCTAACATCTGTTCCCGAAAGGGTTAGGATCAACTGCAAGTTAATGTGGGTTGTAAAAAATGTGTTTGCCTAAACTTCTGTTTCTTCTCCTGAGGAAAAAATAAATAAACCTTTTATTTTCTTCTCAAAAAAAAAAGAAAAATATAATCAGTTTACAGACATTCATTTTGAATATATTTACTTAATCACAGTATGTTTAAACAATTCAGCAGAGTATACTGCCTTTTGCTGATTTATCATTACATTTATGTTTTGTATTTATACATACACACATATTTGCATATTATATTCTGCAAAATAGGTCTCCCCAAAAGGCTGTTCAATCACATACTTCCAAGAACTTAAAGACTGTTTCTTCCCACTAGCATTGTATTTTAAATTATCAATATTTTTTTCTTTTTAATCAGTACATAATGTGGTAAATATTATGACATATTTGAACACAGTGTATTATTATGGCTCTTTCTTTTTTATTTCCCCATCCTCCTGTTATCTCTACCCCATTTATAGGCTCTTTCCCCAGACTATTGTCCTCTTTCCTACTCCATGTATCCTTCATTCATTCTCTATCCTTCCTTATGCCTAGTAGTGCCCTTTCTTCATTTTCTTTCTAAATTTTTTGGGCTCCACCCACACCTTATGTATATACATGTTTACTTTGTAGTCTTGGATATGCATATGAGGGAAAATATTGGTCTTTGGTATTTATAAGTTTGGAGGCATTTCCATTAATATCATATATGCCAGATCCATTCATTTTCTTATGTTTCATGATTTCACTTTTCTTCACAGCTGAATGAAATCCATTATATGTTTGTAACATAGTTTCATCACCCATTCATCTCTTGATGGACAGATAAAATGCTTCTATTTCCTTGCTGCCATGGATACAGCAACAAAACACAAAGATGTGCAAGTAACTCTGTGGTGAGATATGAAGTCATTTGGTCTTTATCCAAGAGTGCTACAGCTGGGTCATATGGTAGATCATTTTGTTTAAACTTTAAAAAAAATACGGCAGTGCAATATTGTTCAAATGCCATTTATGTTCTATGAAACTGAAACTTTTGCTGGACCTCATATCTACTTAATAATACAACTTGATTTCTCTGAAGACTGAAGGGTGATCTTGTGCTGTATATACAGTCTGTTTGTGTAACCTGCCTTTGAGGGAACAATGTAATAACAAATTTCATTTGCTTGGGATTTCCCATGTAATCAGCTTTTACAATGAAAAATTAAACCAGAGTTATGATCTTAAAACACGCACTCTTCCACGCCCTTGATAGTAAATGTTGAAAGCAGAAAATATAGCTAGAAAGCAATCTTTTTTATTTTTTTATTTTTTTTAATTTGATTTAATATTACATATCAGCCATGGATTCCCTTGTCATCCCTCCTCCTGCCCTCCACCCTCCCCCCAGGCCACCCCACATTCCCATTTCCTCCAGGACAAGGACTCCCCAGGGGATTCAGCTCAACCTGTTAGATTCAATCCAGGCAGGTCCAGTTCCCTACTCCCAGGCTGAGCAAAGTGTCTCTGCACAGGCTCCAGGTTCCAAACAGCCAGCTCATGCACTAGGGACAGGTCCTGGTCCCACTGCCTGGGGGCCTCCCAAACAGTTCAAGCTGATCAACTATCTCACTTATCCAGAGGGCCTAATCCAGTTGGGGGCTCCTCAGCTATTGGTTCATAGTTCATGTGATTCCACTAGTTTGGCTATTCATCCCTGTGCTTTTTCCAACCATGGTCTCAACAATTCTTGCTCATACAATCCCTCCTCTTTCTCACCGATTGGACTCCTGGAGCTCCACCTGGGGCCTAGCCGTGGATCTGCTTCCATCAGTCATTGGTTGAGATTTCTAGCACTACAGTTAGGGTGTTAGGCCAGTTAGAAAGCAATCATAAAATGAATGGTCCCCATAAATGCTGAAGACAACATATGGATATTGTTTGATAATATTTTTATTAGTTATCCGGGTCAGTTGAGGTCAGCTGGAGCCTTGACTTAACCTCTTTTAAAACTGTGTTAAAGATTTTTGTAATGTATCCCTCATTTCCTCCCCATGGGATGCTTCCTGTGCTGTCCAATTAAAGAGACAGCAACATTATTTACAGGACATACAAACACACACAGGAACACAGATACACAGACACGCAAACTCACACACATACACGGACACACACAGACACAGGGATAGACAAGACAGCTTTCAGTCAGGCACAGATTCAGACTCATATACAGACAGAAATGGCGCAAGACACATGGAGACAGAATTAACGAATGAAAATTGAAAATATGGGCTCTTATTGATTAAATTACACCAAGGGAAAATGCTTTTTAATTTATTTTCCTTGTGTGACAGTGATGCATTATTAGTGACTCTGAGTCTATCACTAATGTGCTCAACAGATGCAGAGAGAACCTCCACACTGATGTCAATGGTTGTACTACCTGGAACTCCCCACCAGCAGTAAATGGTTCTTTCTTCTTTCCTGATATCATTTACAACATGAGTTGTCAAATTTCTGGATGGTAGCCATTTTGGCTGGGGTGAGGTGGTATTTCAAAGGAGTTATAATTCACATTTCCCTTATGATTAGGGAATATTAAATATTTTTAAAATATTTTCTTGATAAAATTTCTTCTTCTAAGAAGTCACTGCTCATTTCTTTACCCTGTTTAATGAGTGATGTGTGTATGTGTTTGTATGTATGTGAGTGTGTGTGTATGTGTGTGTGTGTGTGTGTGTGTGTGAGAGAGAGAGAGAGAGAGACAGACAGACAGACAGACAGAAAGACAGACAGACAGACATATAGGTAGACAGAGAAACAGAGAGACATAGAGAGAAACTGAATTTGAACAGTTCTTTGTGCATTCTGGATGTTAGCTTTGTGTCTGAAAGGTAGCTTGTGGAACTTTTCTAAGATTTTGGGTGATATCAAGTTGTTCTGCTGATATGTGCTTTTGGTATTCTTCTCAGAAGGTTCCTGCTTATTCCAATATAATGGAGATAATTTTCTGTTTTTTTCTCTAGCAACTTAAGTGTTTTATGTTTTCTCTCTCTTTTTTTTTTTTTTTGAGTTATAGCACAGGTGTTTTTTTTTTTTTTTTTTTAAGAAATTTTCTACTCACTCCACATACTATCAACAGACCCCCCTCCTCATTCCTCCCACCCCCAGCCCTCTTTCCTAAGCCACCCCGCATCCCCACATCCCCCAAATCGAGGTCTCCCATGGGGAATCAGCAAAGCCCAGCACACTGAGCCTAGGCAGGTCCAAGCCCCTTCCCACTGCACCAAGGCTGCGCAAGGCGTCACACCACAGGCACCGGGTTCCAGAAGCCTGCCCATAGACCAGAGACAGATGTTTTAAATTAAAGATTTTGACTCACTTCAAGATGATTTTGTACAGGCTGAAAGACATAGCTGTGATTTCATTCTTCCGCAAATGGATATCTAGTTTGGCCAACACCATTTGACAAAGGCTGCTTTTGGTCTACTGTGTTTGTTTGTGGGTTTTTTTTGTTTGTTTGTTTGTTTGTTGTTGCATCCTCTCTGAAAATGAGGTGCCCATACCTTTGTCAGTTTATGTACAGGTCATTTATTCTCTTTCATTCGTCTCCTTCTCCATTTGTCTTCCCCTTCCAGACTGTTTTGTCTCTATAGCACTGTTGTGTAATTTGATGCCAGGCATTGTGATACCTTTGGATGTTTTCTTTCCCTTTCGGATCCCTTTAGCTTTTCATTGTGCCTTGTGGCTCCGGATGAATTCTTGGACTGTTCTTCTAGATTTGTGAAGCACTGCTTTGGGATTTTGGTGGGTATTGCATTGAATCTGGAGGTTAAGTTTGGTACTCCCACATAACTATCTATCGCTATCCCATTGGATACCAGAGTACAAAAGGGCATAAATGTGGGGCAAATTTCCCGAATGCAGTTTGTTATGGTGTGTTTGAACTTACCAAGAAATTCTCAGCTGTGCCTTAAAAAGTACATCTTTCCATATTCCCCCAACCACATGCTCTTTCAAGTGTCCCGCATCATTCAGTTGCCTATTTTTAGACATACTCTACGTGTTCCAATTTGTATTTCATTCATGAATACTCACATTTGTGACCATTTGCTGTAAGTGTTTCTTTTTTGAGTGAAGTATTTCCTCAAGATTTTCGATTAATTGAATTATTCAGTTTTAAGTACTGTATATGTTCTGTATAGAACATATTAATGAGTAATTCACAAATATGTCCTCTAAATCTATGATCACTTTTGTACTTTCTTAAAGTTTTAATGTACAAGATGTATCAACTGTATATGATGAATGGCATTTTAGGTAAAATCATTACCAGAGAACTTCATTCATATTTTTTCATAGAATAAAGATTTTAAATAATTTATTTAGGTGGTGTATTACATGCATGTGTGTATGTGTGTATACATGCCTAAGCTACATGAACATGCTTAAGCTAGAAAAGGTCAATGGATCCTTTGGAACTGAAGTTACAGGCATGAGAGGGATGCTTGACTTGTCCTGTGTCCATACAACTGTACAACAAATGATCTTAAGCACTAAGCCATCTTTCTAGCCTATAAATGTATTTTCAAAATCACATTTACATATAGTTCTGAAAGGCAGTGAGTTATATTTTTATATATGGTTTGAGTTTTGGACCAAGAGTCTTTCCTTTGATTTTTTTTTCTAGTAGTCACATTATTTTTCAATTTTTTTCTTGATATATTTTATTGAAAAAAATTTACAGTGTAATGTGATCATGGCTTCCCCTTCCTCAACTCCACCCAGAACCTCCCCCTTTCCCATCCACATAACTCCATGCCTGTTCTTCCTCACTTTCTTTAGAAGAAAAAGCAGGGAAATAAACAGACAAAATTTAACAAAAAAAAATGAAGAAAGAAAAACTCAAGAAACACAAACACACATGCAAAAAAAAAAACCAGTAAAAATGCAAAATCAGCAACCATAGTTTACAAGCAAAAGAGGAATAAGACAAAACATTTCCATAAGTCTAGAAAAATAGCATTAAGTTCATTTTATGTTGGCCATCTACTGATGGGTTTAGAACCTGTCTTAAGTGTGGTTTTTATATCCTAGTGAGACTCCATTGAAGAAAGGTAATTTTTCCTTAGCAAGTGGTTGTTAACTGAAAATACTGTTGTAGTTAGAGATGGAACCTTGTGTCCACTTCTCCCTCCCTAATCTAGTACCCTTTCTGGCTTGAGCCTGTGGAAACCCTGTGCTTGCTTCAACAGTCTTTGTGAATTTCTGTGCATGTCAGTCCTGTGTGTCTAGAATGCATTGTTTCTTTGGCGTTATCCATCCCCTCTGACTCTTATAGACTCTCTGCCTCCTCTTCGGCATAGCACCCTGAAACCACAGGGAAGGGATTTGATGAATACATACATCCTACCACAGAGATACATTTCTCTGTTCATTGCTGTTCTCTTCATAATAGCCAGAAGCTGGAAACAGCCTAGATGTTCATCAACTGATGAACAGATAATGAAAATGTGGTATATTTACACAAAAGGATATTAGTCATATTCTTTTTATAATTTATCTTTGCCCTCTCTCAATCCACTATGTGATTAAATTATCCATTTAGTTTTTTTATGTCTAGTTTGTGTTTAATGCCACTTTCATGATTACTGCTGAACTACACTAAGGAATGAGTTAAGATATTGTGAAAGCTCCAACATTCTCTTTAATTTTCATGTTTTGACTATTTTTATTCATTACTCATCATAAAGCTTTTATAATCCAACTGTCATTAAAAAACTCAAAACATCTTCTTGGGGAGAGACTGTAAGAAGAAAAGGGATAAGATATGAGAAGGCAGGAAAAAGAGGAGTTTCCATGATATGATTGAAAGAAAATATCTTTATGAAAGCTATCATCCGGCATAATAGATGACATTAATAAATGTATCATGATGCTAGAATCTGTCTGTAGCTCTGCTAAATCTCCATAGCGGTTTGCAGTAAATTGGAGTGTTAAGCATATCAAGCTTCCAGATGCAGAGATCCACAGCCAAGCACTGGGCTGAGCTCTGGGAGGGTCATGACAGGGAACCCACAGAGACAGCTGACTTGAGCTCTTGGGAGCTCATGGACTCTGGACCAACCATTAGGGAGCCTGCATGGTACTGACCTAGGCCCTCTACATGTGTCTTACAGTTGTGTAATTTGGTCTGTTTGTAAGGCTCCTAGCATTGAGATCAGGACCTGTCCCTAATGCTTAACTGGCTTTTGAGAACCTGTTCCCCATGCTGGAATACCTTGCCCAGCCTTGACACAAGCGGAGGAACTTTGTCCTGCCTCAACTTGATGTGCCATGCTCTGTAGAAGCCCATAGAGGCCTGTCCCTTTCTGAATAGAGACATGGAGACAGAGGAGGAGAGGAAGTTGGAGGTAGATGGGAAGCAGGGGAGGGTATCAGCAGAAGAAGAGGAGGGAGGAAGGGGAACTCTGGTTGATATGTAAAATAAATGAGTCGGGTGGTGGTGGCACACGCCTTTAGTCCCAGCACTTGGGAGGCAGTGCCAGGCAGATCTCTGCGAGTTCAAGGCCAGCCTGGGCTACCAAGTGAGTTCCAGGAAAGGCACAAAGCTACACAGAGAAACCCTGTCTCAAAAAAACAAAATAAAATAAAATAAATAAATGAAAAAAAGTGTTATTGAAATAAAAACAGAAAAAAAGTTTTTAAAAAATTAGGACTATTGAGACAATTACTAGATAAATCACAGAGACAACAGGATTCCCATGAAGCAAACCTTCTCTGCCTTTATGGGTACAATTCATTTGTAAACTCTGTTATTTATTAATCACAAACTGGCTCCAATTGCTGGTTTGATTATTATTATTTTTTCATGTATTTATTACCCATGTTGGTATTTTCTAACTTAAAGCAATCAAATTAGCTAATGAAGTAATAGGTTTCTGTATGAAGTTTTTATTACATTAAATAAAGCCTTCAAACTTCAAAAAGAAAAGAAAAAAAGAATATCAAGCTTCCAATCTTTAAGCAGTAGATAATGAGCCAATATGTAGGTTTTATTCTGATTTTTCATAAATATTTTGATTTTTTACAAAAAAAGAAAATAAAAATTGCATGTACATAGATATTTATCTAAAGCCTTTATTACATTAAATTTTTTGTTTAACTTCTTATTAAGAAATATACTCAAAATGTTTTGTGGATGCAGCTATTAAAGTTGACAAAATAATTTTAGGATTTTTTGTTGTTGTTTGGCTAAATAGTCAATAAAGTTATATAAGGAAGTTAAAAAATTTTCATTAACAGTTAGGGATTGTGAACTATTTCCTATTTGTTGGTGACATTTTCCTGTGCAATTTTTCCCACTGACACCCAAATGGTCACTTTAATAAGCAAAATGAATATGAATTTGTGTGTTCACAGAAAAGAACTGTGAAATTAATTTTATTCTTATACTATTCAATTAAGTAAGTGATGAAGTATCTCTTTGTCTTCAAATACCTGTGACAGTATCTAACACACTTCTGTATCCATTATTGTGATAAAGATAGACTCATATAACACCTCAGCTACGAGGATGTCGCTGGAGTACACCAGCAGTTTCATAAATGTCAGCTCCTAAGTGCTGCCTGTGAAAGCGGAGCGACTTCAGGAAACGTCGAACTGGCCTTTGGCAGTCTCCAGAATATTACATTTTAAAGGTCAGGTGGACATGATGACTTTGCCAAGCCACTTTGTCGAGAGGAATGGAGCCGAGCCATCCACAACTTGCTCAGATTTTCCTTAGCTATTCAAAAGTGGAAAGATGCATATATAAAATTAGGAAGTGACATTTGAACAAAGATGTAAAATAAATAACTTAATCCCAGTGTTTATTAAGATACTGAATGATATGAAAATGGGCTTAATTACAGTAAAAAAAGTAAAAAAAAAATCTAGAATTATACATGTATATCAAACAAAGTTGTATAAAAATAATAAAATATTTTTTTCTGTATTTCAGCCTATATCTCAGTACTTTCTAACAGAATTTGATTTTCATTTTCTATTTTATGGTATAAGAAGTCTCATTTAAGAAAATTAATCTACTAAATATAGGTTTGTTCTGATATTTACTTGTTAATATTTCTGGAAGTACACAATGAGATCCATTAACATCATCAGAACCTCAACTCTCTCAGGTCATCAAGAGCCCACAGCAATCTTTTGGGTATATTTTTGCATACAATTGCCTGATTCATTGTTATAGTGAAATCGCTCTTTAAATGTTGAAAAGAAAAACTTCTTTGAAACAAAAGAATTACAAATTTCACTGTTTATTGAAATATAGTGAGACGTGCTCATAGGACAACACTATTGAAGACCCAGAATAAGCACGAGAGGGGATGCATATTTTCAGGGATTTATAGCAACAGGTCTAGGTGCAAATTTTTATTTTTCCTAGACCTGTAAGTTTACATTGTAGCATTCTTCCAAATACCCATCCATGAAATCAAATCTCTAATTTCAAACCAAAACTCATGTCTCAAGAAATTTTAAGAGGCAAAAGGCACCTAGTGAAAAAATCCTTATCTTTTTCATGAACATAAAACATTGAAATGTTCAATATATCTGCACCATTATCTCTAGATATTTATGTGCAATATTTAGACATAATTTTCATATATTTTATGTAGATTTAAATAATCTAAAATTGATACAAATGGAAAATTTAGAGAGCATAAATTTAGGAAGCCCCTAACGCCCTTCAAAATTGAAGACTTTGTAACATTCAGTTTCAAAACAACATTCTGAAAATAAACATTTTCAAATCATAGACTATAAAGTTCTGAAACTGGTTCAACAAAAAGTAGTCAGGCCACATGCAAATATTGTCAACAATGAAAATTCTGGAAGGTAACCAAAGCTTGTGAAATACTGAGGATCATCAGTCTGAAATCAGAAAGTTTCAGTGAACACAGCTATATCTGTGGTATAGATGATGTGCCAATAATTAGAAAGTAAGAGACAGCACCAAGGCCACAAAGGCAAAATAAGCAGTTAAGCAGACAAGTGAGAGGGAAGGATTGATTGATTTTTGTGCTCCTCAAGAAAGCTAATATTTGATCTATTTAGTAGCTTTTGGGGGGACAAAAATCTTGTACTATTCGATAATTAGATGATCAGGTGTAATATTTATACCTGTTGCAACAAACAAACAATGATGAGGAAGAAAAACAAGCAAAAGAAAGATGTGGAGTATAAACTATTCACTGAGGGGCGAGAGACTCTGATGTGTTCCTAGAAACCAAGAGGAACAAACCAGGTTAACAAGGATATCTCCACTCTGACTCTGGCTGGTAAGCAAGATCTGTATATGTAGGAAGCAAGGCCAAGGAGGAGTTGGAAACCATCAAGCTACCAAATGCATGCCCCCAAACCGGTGTTCCTGAAGAAATGATGGGAGAAATACTATTATAAAGTCAGCAGATAAACACAAATTTTTAAAACCCTCATTCTGAGCACTGATGATGCATTAAAGGGGAATCCGTGGCTGATATGTAAAATTAAATTAATTATAAAATAAAAATAAAAAAAAAGAAAATCGAGAAGGTATTTTAGGGATCATTGGTGAAAAAGAATTAGATTTAATTAAAGTATCCCACTTAGCAACAAACAGTGAATACAATAAGAAGCAAAACATAATAATAAACAGTAACAAAACTTCAAATAATGGCAAAGACTGGGGCATGAGGAGCCATTTGATCTTTAAAGTTGCCCTATGAAATTGCATTACTGATTTCTCTTTGTTTGTTTGTATATGTTATATATGTGTGCATAGGCACACTGGCAAAGGTGCAGGTTGACCTCGGGTGTCTTCCTCACTCTCTAGGACAGTTCTCTGAGACAGTGTTGTAGCAGAAATCTTAAAAGTTCTTATTAATAAAATCAAACCTAAGCCAGGTATTGGGGTGAACACTGGAAGATAAGAGAGACAGAACAGGCCACAGCCACCTCACCCCACCAGTTCCTCAGCTGGTCTTGTTTCCTCAGACTGGAAGCCTCTGAGTCCTCATCCAGAATGGGTTTCAGCTGAACAGCTGCTCAAAAACCTGAATGCTTAACCAGCCAAATGCTTCAATTCCTGGTCCTCATGCCTTATATATCTTTCTGCTTTCTACTACCACTCCCTGGGATTAAAGGCTCGCTTTCTAGGATTAAAGGCATGAGTCACCATGCTTGGCTGTATCCTTAAACAGATGGATTTCTGCCTCTGGAATGTTAGGATTAAAGGCGTGTGCTACCACTGCCTATCCTCATGTTTAACATTGTGGCTGTTCTGTCTCTGATCCCAGATAAGTGTATTAGCGTGCACAATATTTTGGGGAACACAATACCACCACACAGTGCTGCTCATTGATGGCTAGTCTGTTTGGCCAATAAGCTCTTCAAACCTGCTGGTCTCCAAGCCCCATACCTGGTATTGCAGCATGCCTGACTTTCACATAGATAATGGAGACCTTAATTCAGATCCAAGCACTTTACCCATTCAGTCATTTCCATAGCCTTACTTTATGGATATTTTTCAACACAGCATTATAAAAAATTTCAAAAATAACAGAAAAGTTTGTACATCGTTTTGCTTTCATAACTAAAATGGTGAGATTATCCTTTAAAAATCTAAATATGAGGCCTTCTAGGAGAAAATCTCAGGTAATCTGCTATCCTGTGTGTTATGTTTAGAGAGATAAGGGATTTTGTTTTAAAAGTAAAAGCACCTCTCTAGAGTTTCTCACAGTCCAGCTGGTGCCTGCCTGAAAGAGCTCCTCCCCTCTCGACACCTTCTTTCCATGGGCACTCAACCTCATGATGCCAACCCAGCTTCCTTCTCTTTTCCATGAAGCCGCTAAGCCTTCCCTTCTAGCCTGTCTCCATTCCTTTGCATCAGCTGCCGCCCCACAAAAATACTTTGTAGTAGAGTTGTTCCCCCCAGTTGCCACACTAGACTCAAATCAGTGTGTTGCTCAGTCCACACCAGAGAAGATTCTTCTCCCAGCAGATGGGTATTAGCACAGAGATCCACAATGGCACAATGGGCAGAGAGTGGGAGACATTGGAGCACATCGATCCTAAGTGGTTTATTTTCATCAAACTCCTCCACTCAAAGCTCAGGATCTATGTATAAGACAAGTTAGAAAAAAATTTCAGAGCCAAAAATAATGAGTGATATAGTGGTATTCTATTTGTACTGAAATGTGATTTTATTTGTATGTTAATAAATAAAGCTGCCTAGAGGTCAGAGTTATTAGCAAACCATAGGGAAAGCCAGGGCGGTGGTGGTGCACGCCTTTAATCCCAGCACTCAGCAAGCAGAACTAGGTAGATCTCTGTGTGTTCAAGGATACAGCCAACATTGGAGACACACGCCTTTGATCTCAATACCAACCATAGAAGACCTGGAGGTCTGCACAGACAGGCCCTGACGAGGCAGTCACGTAGTTACAGGCCCTGACGAGGCAGTCACGTAGTTGGGTTTACCACCAATGAGAAGGAAGAACAGAATTCTATTTAAAAACAAATGCACAGGAAGTAGCTCCCTTTTCGGAGAGGTTTCTTGGCGGAAGAAGCTAGCCAGCAGCACGCGGGTAAGCTCCTAGCTCTGACCTCTTGGGCTTTTATCTTTACCTTGGCTCTGTGTTTCTTATTTAATAAGACGGTTGGTTACATCTACAGAGTGATTCCAAGGAAACAGTTTCTTCTAGACACAACAGGACTGATTCAAATATGAACTCGCAAAGACTAGGGGAATGTGAGCAAGATCTTCATGGGTTCAAGCCAGACTGGGTTCCAGAATTCAGAAGGGGAAGTGGACATGAAGTAACACCTCAAGCCAAGAATATATGTGTGATGTATACCTACTGGCAAATGGGAAATCAGTTTTTGCCAGTAGAATCTCAGTGAGTATATAAACCACACTCCCGGGCAGACGTCATACCCAAAGAGTACTTGGCCAACAAACACGAACTCTATGGTATTTTTGTGAGGTTGTGCTTAGCTTTGCTTTATTTGGCTTACTCCTCTTTTGACTCTTTGTTTTGATTTTTTTTTGTGGGTATTTTATTTGTATGTTTCTTTTTGTAGTTTTTGCTCTTGAAAGATAGAGCATGAACAGGGTGGGGAAGATCAGAAAGGATCTGGATGAAGGGAAATAACAAGATCAAAATAAGCTGTTTGAAAAAT
The DNA here is from genome assembly GCA_902168405.1 of Peromyscus aztecus. Taxonomy (NCBI): domain Eukaryota; kingdom Metazoa; phylum Chordata; class Mammalia; order Rodentia; family Cricetidae; genus Peromyscus; species Peromyscus aztecus. The sequence goes on from CABHPQ010170077.1 coordinate 60,982, forward strand.
ATTAATAAAAATATTTTAAAAGGAAGTATGAAAACAATACTGCTTCAAAAATACATTACCATTAGAGACATTACCATTAAATAAATTCAAATACACTAAAATATTTTTATAACTAAAAGTTCCACTAGTTGAAATAATAAATTCCTTAGGATAATGCACATTGTATTTGAACAGAAAGTGGTGACTTGAATAAAGGTCATTCAGAATAGTAGAAAAATAGAACAAAAAGGAGAATTTTGTAGTGAGTTTTTCTTGTCAGACTTTCTTGGACTTCTAGATCACAAATAATGACTTGGAGACTTATTATTATGAAAGCTTGGCCTTTAGCTTAGCCTTGTTCCCAACTAGCTCTTTCAATTTAAATAACCTGTTTCTATTAATCTGCATTCTGCAAAGTGGCTTTATACCTTTCATCCATTCAGTATGTCTGACTCCCTTCATGTCTCATGTCTCTTTACTGCCTAGATTCTTCTGGAGTTCCTCTATTTCCCTGGATGTCCTGCTTATTCTTTCCTGCCTAGCTATTGGCCATTTAGCACTTTATTAAACCAATCACAATGGCACATCTTTACTTTCTGTAAACAAATATCCCATAACAGATACTGAATAGAAATATATATAAATATGTAGTGATTGACAACTTCTGAGATTTGCTGATGAACAGTAATGTACACATCCAAAAATAAATTCCAAATATAACAAATAAGTCAACATATGTACAATTACATCTTTGAAAGTCAAGGAAAAATACTTTCAATATGATGGTGACAGAAAAACTTATTAAGTGAAACTTCTTATCAAAGCAAATAATTTAAAAAAAAATCAGGGTAAGTCAGAAGCAGTCAGGTGACCTGTTCAAATAGAAGAATGTTTTAATCAGTGGAGTCATATCTTTATTTATAAGGATAAAATATTTATGTAGGCTAAAGAAAAACTAAGAAAATATCTTACTAAGAGACTAGTCACATATATTAAAGGGATTCTACAGGATTAAATAAAGGGAAATATACAAGGAATCTAATCCAACTCAGGAAATTAATAACCCCAATAAAGCTAAACGCAAAAGAACACACAAAGCAGTGACTTCATATGTCTTTTTATTTACGACACTTCTATATAACTGCAAAAACAAATATATCAAACAATAACCTTGAAACACTGATGATGGGCATATAATGTCCACAAATATAGTTCTTTACAAATATTGACACAAAGGAAGTTGAGGAAATGAAAACACTGTGTTAGAACAAAAGTGTCTTCCATTATGAACTACTGAAACTCAGCATAAATCCAACTAGATTACTACCTGTGAACATATCAATTTTATTTTCTCGTTTTTACATTTAAATCAAAATATTTGTAACTAAAAAAATTTAACTATAACTATGAGGGTAAATGCAATCTTTTGGTCTATACATAAGTTAAGAAAGATTAATAAAGCTAATTAACATATGTAATGCCATCAGTGCAGCAATTTTTGGCTGTAAGAATGTTAGTCTATGCAGTAACTTTTAACGGTATAATTTGTTATGCAGTTTGATTAACTTTGATTACTTTCAGTACAACAGGTCACTAAAGTGTATTCTTCAAGACTAATTAAGAATTGTGTGTCCTCTTTGTTTGTCCACTGTTGGGGAGTCAACAATGTCAGGCATACTAAGTTGAGATAGAACTAAGCCCCACACCACCCCCTGTGTCAAGACTGAGCGAAGTATCCCACCCTAGGGAGTGTGCTCCAAAAAGCCATTTCATGCACCTGGATAAGTCCTGGTCCTACTGCCAGGGGCTCCCCAAACAGATCTAGCCACATAAATGTCACCCACATTCAGAGGGCCTAGTTGGGTCCCATGCATGTCCCCCAGCTGACAGGCCAGAGTCCGTGAGCTTCCACCAGCTTGGGCCAGCTGTCTCTTTGGTTCTTGTCTTCTTTCTTGGAGTTTTCTCACAAGCACTCAGAATTCTCCTCACACAGCCCCACTATTGCATTGTGTACATTGTGAAGTTAGGGAGGATGTGGAGAGAAAGGACACAGGAAAGTGTACCCAAACTGAAGGAAGTACTAAAAGGGACTATGGAAACCCACTGTTTAAAAATCTATTAAAATATAATTTAAAAAGTTAAGGGCCCCATGCATGGGTGGATAATGTTCCCTTTAGATGCCTGCAGGTGGCCATTTCAGAGGTAGCAGAGTCAGCAATGGAGCTTATGGAATACAGCCCAGAGGATAACAAAATGACTCTGAGTACTTCCTGGAGAGGCAACGTCCTAGGAGGATTGTTTCCAGAATGCCCCTTGCTTCTACTGTGCTTGTTCCTACTTGCTGCTGCTGAGTTCCTGCTGTAGTTGGCATGGTGTGATTACTATGTGAAAGGATCCCACTGTGTCTAGTATCATGTAATTGTTTCTTGGGAAAGTCCCACTCCTCACTGGGCAGTTTACTTGTAGATCATAATGAAGATGATGTTTAGAGTAAAGATGCACAGTTAGATCTACAAGTTAATTGAACTTCCTGAGTCAGCTTGAAAGATACAGGTGGCTAAGACAGTAAAGATGGTG
>CABHPQ010170078.1:16864-27673 GCA_902168405.1 Peromyscus aztecus
TTTGTTTGTTGTGTGTTGTGTTTTAGAGCTAAATGAAGTACCTAGAAATAAAAATAAAGTCATTAGAAAATCTCACTTGGCAAGTTAATTTCCGGCAACTGAAACTGATTGGAATACAGATGTCAAGAAAGCACTGGGCACAGCACAGGAAACTGAAGAGGGCTACACTGAGGCAATGGGGTACTGTGACAGCTACTACACAGTTAACTGGACACAGAGGAAAAACACGTGGTGCAAAGGCCTGCACTTTACAGAATCTTTACAGAAAAAGAAAACATTAAGAGAGAGAGAGATACACAAATTCTCCAGGACAGGAAGCAGAACAACTTCTGATCAGTGTAATTAAAAGCAAATCCATTCCTCGGCTAACTACACAAAAATGCATACCCTCAAATAGAAGACAATTCTTAAGACAACCAGACCTGAGTAGCCTGTGACTGCTTCTCCAGAGGAACAGCGAGTCCAGAACAGTGCACTCCAGACTGTACAGAGGTGTGTCCAGTCACCAGAAAAATCAGACACTCAAGAAACATGGGCTGTAACTGTGCCCACAACTCCAGAACATGAGAGACAAAGGCAGGTGAATTCCAGGCCAGCCTGGGCTACACAGGCAGACTCTGTCTCAACCCTCCCAACCCAAAAGAGAACCACAGGCTTTCTCAGATTATCCAAAGTATGAGAATTGCTCCCACAATGTGCAGACCTGCACACACACACACACACACACACACACACACACACACATGTTACTTAATACTTTTAAAAAGAGACAAACTTCTATTATATCTGAACTATTATACCTTTGGGGTTCTGTTTGTTGTGAATGAGTCTAAAATATTCCATGTATTAAAAACAAATACACAAACAGATAAATGGTTAATTAAGCAGAGACCCACATTCAAAGCAAAGCTGACAATGTTGAGCTTCTGCATAGATAGCATACTGCTTCAGAATTCCTCCCAATTATAAAAAAAGGAGCATTGACAGCTGGGACTCTCAGGGTCTACAGGGTGGGTGGATGCAGGCAAAGGAGCAAAACAGCCCACTGGAGGTTACATGACTCTGAGTGTAACTATAGAGATGGTTAGAGATCAATAGTTTTGTGTTTCTTTTCCATATTTTCTATCATCTTCATAGTAAAAATAATAAAGATATAAATTATTTAAAAAAAAAGAATTGCTCCCAAAAGACCCTCTGAAAGCAGCCTCTAAGACCCCCAAGAACAGGCGCTGTGACCACAGAAGGGAGGTCTCGAGTTGCAGCTAAGAGAACCCAACGGCAACAACAGAGAAAACATCTAGACTTGGATCTCCACGATGAGATGAGTGACTTTAATTCTGAGTTTGATAAAAGTGAAATTTAAAACCTGCCCACAAGATATGAGGTGGGAGTGCAGAGGCATTCCCATTTGTTACACCAGGGGAAGGAACACGGCCAACATTTAACATAAGTTTTACATTCAATATAAACAATAAACTTCAAGAACAACCACGTAAAGCGCAGAAAAGCACAAAGTAACTAAAGCAATGAGAGGCTACTTAAGGCTCACACCATTTGGAAGAACAAAGGCCAGCAAAGCCCACACATATCAGATGAGAGAAATCCACAGCACTGTGATGAGCTATCTCATCAGCTACAGACTATCAGATAGATGTGTAAAACTAGCAAGCTGGGAGGTGGTGGCACACACCTTTAATCCCAACACTCTGGAGGCAGAGGCAGGCGGATCTTTGTGAGTTCCAGGCCAGCCTGGTCTACAGAGTGAGATCCAGGAAAGGCACAAAGCTACACAGAGAAACCCTGTCTCTAAAAACAAAACAAAACAAAACAAAAAAACCTAGCAGGACACTGGGCCAGCAAGAGGGCTCAGAGGGAAAAGGCACTTGCCTCCAAGTCTGACTTCCTGAGTTCAATCCCTGGAGCCCAGAGGTGGAAGCAGAGAAATAACTCCTGAGAGTCATCCTTTGACCCCTACCAACACACATGGTAAATAAAAAATTGTTTTAAGTCAGTGGAACATTCTTTTCGAGAAATTACCCTAAAACTTAATGACACAGAAAGACAGCAAATGGGAAATTATAAAGTATTGGTAACAGCCAGGATAGTTTAGGGCATAATCAAAGCTTCAATCCATTAAATACATACAGAAATCCCTTTTAAGATAATTTTTACTTGATTTAATTTTGAGACAGCATCTTGCTATAGAGTCCCACTGCTCTCAAACCATCCTCCTGCCTCTGCCTCTCAAGTACTGGGATTACAGGTGTGTGTCTGCACACTTAAATTTAAAAAAAAAAAAAAACCCTTAGTTTACATGTTTGATAAAACTGTAACCAAATATGTTACAAGAAGTGTTAGAGTGCCATTGAGACTCTCTTTTCATTAATTGGGATTCAATGGGAAAACTTAAGGCTACACAAGAATTGAACACAACTTTTCTCAAACATAAATAGAACATATAAAAAGTCTTAAATTAAAGCACCAAAAACCTCAATCTAAAACTTGGCAAACAATCAAATTTTACTTTTCACAAACATCTCAATCATGGGGAACAGACTTTACACCAGCATTATAATGTTGAAACCCACCAGGAGAGATTAAGAGACTGGGGAAATCTTTCATCTTCAAAGAACACACCTTCCTCTAAAAGGCCCCAGCAAACAGAGGTGACCATGGAAAACCAGAACAGAAGCCATTCCATTGCAGAATGATGTCGCACTTACTTAAACATCCAATGCCAACAAGACACAGTTACACACAAGGACAGAGCATGGACAGAGCAGGGCCTGGGGCCCTAGTCGGATGCTAGCTGATAGGCTAGTATCCACAGGCGCCGATGGCCTGTCCCAAAACATTAGGGCAGGCAAAGAAAGGATCACACTAGAGTGAGGAAGCCATTCAGCTGGGTAGACAGCACTAGGACCTACAGACATATTTTCAAGACAGATATGCTCCATTTTTAAAATGGCTGTTTAGGGTGAAAATGGACCAACAGTGGATTATTTACTTCCTTGTAGTTGCAAATAGTATACATGGGATTTTACAAGATTCTTCCTGGATGATGTATTGCAAATATAGTACCTACTCTGACAGACTCAACATCCATTCACAGTGAGTATGCTGAGATTCTATGATGACAGGTCCACAGTGGATGACCCTCTCCTCCATAAGAAATGCTGCTCCACAAGGAACCTGAGAGGCAGCCCACAGGGGATGAAAGGCCATCTCCCTGTTACTCTGAAGGACTGCTTTTCTAGAGTTGGAGAAGCATAGACTGCCACCACCTCCTTTCCTCCAGCAATCCATGGCCTTGGGTCTATCAGCACAGGCAAAACAGTGTCCTCCACTTGGGGTTTGCCACCTGATCTAAGGCTGTGACTGATGCCCTCTCTAGTCCCACTTCACAGGGACAGCTGTGCCTATGGATCATTTGTCACTGATGATGTTCTCTGCTGGAATGCCCTGGTGGACATCACTGATGATGTTCTCTGCTGGGATGCCCTGGTGGACATCACTGATGATGTTCTCTGCTGGAATGCCCTGGTGGATGTCACTGATGATGTTCTCTACTGGGATGCCCTGGTGGACGTCACTGATGATGTTCTCTGCTGGGATGCCCTGGTGGACAGCTTCCTACAAGTTCTACTTGTTCAGGGCTGGAGAGAGGGCTCAACAATTAGAGTACTTACTGGTCTTTGAGGAACCTAAGCTTGGTTCCCAGCACCCACAAGGGGCCACTTACAACTGCCTGTGACTTCAGGGGATCTTATGCCCTCTTCTAGCATCTACTGTGTGTGCACACACACACAAAATAAATCTTCAAAAAATAGTAGGTAAAAATAAACCCTAGTTGTCTTAACAAAGAACAAAAATGTAAGCACAGCTAAGGTTAAAAATAACAGCATGAGTACAGAGGAGGAAACAGCAATAGCAACGGCACTATTAGACTTAAGATGCTGACGTCGGCACTGGCGTATCAACTGTCTGAAACTCCTGTAGAGTTATATCTTATACTTTTAGTAATACCATGAAGAGTCGCCTGGGGGAACAAGATGACAATAAAATTATGACATAGACACTATGATTATAGATTAAAAATTTTTCTCTATAGAAACAGTATCAATATCCCAACAGAGCTGTCTGATTCCTCTGAAAAGATGAATCCTACCAATATCTGAGCCCAAGTTCTCAGTCCACCCACTGCTTCCACTCAACTAGCAAGTCCCATTTATACCAGCTGTGTGTTGTCTTGGTTAAATCCTGATTTAAAATACAACAGAGAAGTGTCTGTGAAAATGAAGTACAATATTCTTAAACGCCTCAATAATAGCAAGCTATTAAAACGTCCTGCCTACTTAGAAGACCAAAAACAAAAGAAAACAAACAAACAAAACACACAGGCAGGAGTCACAGAACCACAGCCTATACATCCAGGCTATGCATGCCCTCAATAACGGTTTTTATGGGAAGAGTTACCGAAGAATGGGAGTACAGATGCAGGAGACTGGCTCCGTAGAACATCCTGATCTCTCTCTCTCTGACAGACAGCATAAACATGAGACCCGGGGCTGAAGAGATGGCTCAGCAGTTAAGAGTGTGTATATGTGGTACACTTGCAGAGGACAGCAGGCTCCCAACAGCCTCTAACTCCAGTGGAAACCCAATGCCCCTGGCCTCCATGCACAGACCCTCACACAGCCTCTCTCTCTCTCTCTCTCTCTCTCATAGTTTAAAAATAAATAATAACTGACATGAACACACATTTACCTACAGCAGTGGCTTTGTGTGCCGTCACCAAACACTTGACAAACACTGATGCTAATGGGAGAAGGGACAACCTGTTCATGGTTTGCTGCCTCTTCTTAAGTAGCTGACCAGCCTTAGTTGGTGAGTGGGGGCCTATGTGTCTCCTGAGTGCATGAGGTCACTCAGTTGGTGCTCCATCTGATCCCACTTGTGTCTTGCAGAATCTTGGTTCAGAAATGCAACCTCTGTGAAAGTAGATCTTGTGTGTGAGCCCCAAGGACTACAGCGACAGAGAAGTGACGAGGGCACCACCAAGAGTCCTGCTCCTTCACCGCTCTGGCTTTGAGCGAGAGCCTCACTGTTTGGCCAATGAGCTGAGTGGAGCAAGCAAAAACAAGTATAACTGCTCTGGCCCACCCCACCACCCTCCCAGCCTCTCCTAAAACTGCTGTCCCTGGTCATTCCTCATACTTTCAGGAATGCACCTGCAGCTAACGCTGGCCTCAGCGCATCTCTGAAGCTTGACTCCAGGTCCTGATCCAGTGATAACCCCCAGAGGGTCTGGAGGAGTCAAGCAACGGCAGCAAGTGAGCTGATGTTGGAGCCACCTACAGCCGCCCCTCCCCAACAGGAGCTGCCCTGCCTCCTCCAGGCTTCTGCTTCCAGGCATGAAACACAGGAACACGTCTCCACCCACACAGGCTCTGAGAATGCCCAGGGCCCTGTCCTCTTTAATCCACAGTCCCTATTTCCCCAGACCTGCAGAATACCTGGAAGGGGATAGGTCAAGAAACAGACCAATTCAACCAAGGAGCAGCACAGGCTGGCAGCCAAGAGTGTTCTCTCTGAGGTGACTGAAACATCTCAGTAAAGTGCTTATGTTGCAACAGAAGACCTGAGTCTGAGGTTCAGATCCGGGTAAAAAGTCTCCCAGAGCTGGGGAGGCAGAGACAGATGAATAAACACTGAGGCTTGCTGGCCTTACTCTACTTGGTAAGCTCTAGGCCTGGCCTATGAGAAATACTCTTTCTCCTCCTCCCTCAGGGTCTCCTCTATCTAGGATGCTCTGCTGCTCCCACCCCTAACTTTCCATGTACAGGTTGGCCTACTCCCCCAGAGCCTTCCCCCATGGCCACTTCTTTAAGGGAGCTGGAGGGAGGGTGGCTGGTGGCTCTCTCCCTCAGGTGAGCCTGATTCAAGGAGTCCTGGCTGGCTATTGAAAAGGTTTGTCCTAGAAACTGAGTATGTGCAAGATGCAAATATCTCCAGAGCATAGAACAGAGTATGACTGCTTCATTTGCACTGGCACCCTAATACCTGGCCTGGCCTGACCTGATGGAGATGCCATGCCCAGGACAGGAGTGATCTAGCCTCAACCCCAGCCAAATGAAGCAATCTGGAACCTGAAGCAGCAGAGACCGACACATGGTTCATACATTCATCTGCCTGCTCTCTACAGCACACCTCAATGCCTTAAAACAGGGCAGTGGTATCCACAAACTGCCAAACTATTTGCTCTTTGGACAGTGTTCTCCTCGTTACAGAGAAACAGCGATCCACAGCATGAGCCGAAGCACCAGACCTAAGAGATGAGGTTTCAAACTGACATCAGAGCTCTATTCTGGCACTTGGCCATGTCAGAAATTAATTAACACCCTTGCAAAAAAAAGAAAAATCACACCTTCATTCTTTGAAAATCTAACGATTTGCAGACTGTCATGTTTAGGTTTCTTTTCTACTATTTTTCCTCAGGCTGAAATACCAAAACACCCTCTTACAAAAATATCCATTTGACACAATTTACACATAAAAACATCTTAGATTTCTCAGTAAATACTGAGGGAAGTTGCTCCATCGTGTACAAAGAGGGTACACAAGGCAGCCATCGAGAGGGACCACTTGGCCATTGAAGGCAGCAAATTATATTTTGGGCTTCCATTCATCAGTTATATGACCACAGGCAAGCTAATTTGGAAACTTCCTAGGCCTTGGTGCCTCACCTGCAAAATGTAGGCAGGTCAATCTCTAGGGACTTTGGAAAAGATTAAGTGAAAGGAAAAATGAGCATCCTTGCCCCATTCTTGAGACAGGCAGATACCAAAAGGAACAGGTCATGGGAAGGTCTAGCAGCTAACACACAATATAGGTCAGTGTGATGATAATGGTGACACCGAGCCTGGGCGGGCAGTCACACATAGCAGGGGAACCAGCAAGGGAACCAGCAGGACAGCCTTGCATGGAGATGGGGAGCATGGCTCTGTGTCACAAGAGACACTGAGGTGACACATCCGAGGCCCAGGGCTGCAGCTCATATCAGCCCTACCTACACCTAGAAAGGGAGTCCCTCAAGTTTACTGTGTCCTGTTGCAGCCTGCAGCTCACAGCTCAGCTTTCACAAGCATCCTTCGGTAAGGAGAGAGAAAAGCAGCATAAACCTTAACTTTCCATATAGTCCATGGGTCTTTTTTTTTTTTTTTTTTTTTTTTTTTTTTGGTAACCTCTTTAAAATAGAAAAATAGCTAGGCAATGGTGGCGCACACCTTTAATCCCAGGACTCGGGAGGCAGAGGCAGACGAATCTCTGAGTTTGAGGTTAGCCTGGTCTACAAAGTGAGTTCAAGGACAGCCAGGGCTACACAGATAAACTCTTGTCTCAAAAAACAAAAACAAACAAAAGAACAAAAAATAGAAAAATAAAGTTGGGTAAAGGTGCTTGCCACCAAATCTGATGACCAGAGTTCAGTATCTAGGACCCACATGGTGGAAACAGAATGTAGATTCCCACAAGTTGTCCTCTGACCTACACACACACACACACACACACACACACACACACACACACACACACACACTCATACATACACATGCACAAAATAAATAAATGTAAAATTTTTAAAATAAAATAGAAAGGGGAAGTGATGCGGCTGATTACTTTGTGGTTTTTCAAGTTGGTGGGAAAGGAGACATCCTTCCCATATGGCCAGTCTTATACAGCAAAATCCTGTTAAGCCTGTTTAGCACCTCACATGGCAAAGTCTGTTCATGTCATCCTTTCTCTTCACGCATTTTATATTGTTATCCACATCCTCAAGTGGGTCAGGAAAACTGCAAAGAAGTTATCCATGGACACTGGCTCCCTGGGAAGGACTAGGACCAGGTTATCCTCTACGTGGCACTCTCTCCTCCTGCTGTCTCAGGGAGGATGCTTCAGTTTGGAAGAACTGTATTAGTTGACAGCTTGCAAAGGATTCTTCTGACCCCAGGCCTGGGAGGATGTGGTATTCCCATATATCAGAGCTCACCTAGATGGATGCTTTAGCACCTGAGTGACCAGTCTCCCTCACGGAAAAGGAGGACACTAGTGGCTACTCCCTTTTGCATGTCCTCAGAGGGAAGGAGTTCCTTAGCAGATGGTCTAGCTCCTCTCTGACCTATTCAAGCCTTGCCGTAACAAGCAAGCCTTCTGGTTCAGGGTGCTTTTCTTCAGTTTGATGAAAGGCTTCCACAAACACAGCTGCAATGTACCAACGACCACTGGGACACAGCAAAAGGGACAAGAGGCCCACGTTTGAGGACACTCCAGGGCAGATGGCTCCTCCCATCCCATTCACCTGTCCACCCAGGCCTGGGTTCTACACATAATGAATGGCTCCTCCCATCCCATTCACCTGTCCACCCAGGCCTGGGTTCTGCACATACATGAATGGCTCCTCCCATCCCATTCACCTGTCTACCCAGGCCTGGGTTCCGTACATACGTGACTGGCTCCTCCCATCCTATTCACCTGTCCACCCAGGGCTAGGTTTTGCATATACATGAATGGCTCCTCCCATCCTATTCACCTGTCCACCCAGGGCTAGGTTTTGCATATACATGAATGGCTCCTCCCATCCCATTCACCTGTCCACCCAGGGCTGAGTTTTGCACATACATGGCCTGCACCACTACAGGGCAACTTCTGGATCCTGGTCATCTCCCATGGTTATTTTCCCACTGAACACTACTCCTTGTCAGTCTCCTGCTGGGGGCTGAATACTGCTGGACTGCCTCCTGGAATCAAACAGAGAAAGAAGGCTGCCCGAGCCCCATTGGTACCTGGATTAGCTTTTCACCTCTTTTCACCTTTGCCTGACTAAACCAACCTAAAGGAAGAAGATTTGACTTTCCTTGGTTTCCTTTCCTGTCTCTGTGGGCCTGAGACAAGGGCTGAATACAGGGCAAGAAGTGCACAGTAGCTCAGTTTCTCACTCAAGGCAAGTGAGAGGCACGGAGAGAAAAGCAAGGACCGGAGACAAGACAGTTCCTTCAAAGACACACCTCCAAAGCCCTGCTTCCTCCAAACAGACCCAGCCTCCGATAGTCCACCCCCCCCCATAGCTTAGCTATGAACCCCCAAGATGTTAGTGAACTCATGATCCTTCCTCCTCAGCCAGCTGGGGACCATACCTTTAACAGGTGAGTGAGCCTGGAAGACAGTCTCATAAGTAAACCGTCACCAAAGTGTAACTGCTCACTGGGGACAATGACCTGTCTTTGCACTCATGATCACAACTTAGTTATATCTATTCTGGCCCATGTGAAATCATGGTTTGGCTCCACACTCATGCTAGAAGTCCACTTGGTAACTGGAATGGTAAGAAAACTGCATTTCTCCTTTTACACGAAGGTGCCCCTGGTTTGGGGATGGACACACACACACACCATAGTTAGCAGTCCTGGACATTAGCAGTCAGAGCACACGTACATGAAAGGGAAGGGCCACAGGCAGTTCTGAGGTGGACTGGCTTGTGTGCACATATGCAATTACAGAAGGAGCAAAAGCATGAGAAGGAAGCAGGACACATACCTCAGAGATAGCCACACAGGAAAAGCTCAGTGCTGGGCATGCCAGCAGTGTGGGACAAAGCCTAGACCACAGCAAAGCCCTGCAAATGTCCCTCCTGTGGCCAATTCCAAAATACCATTCATTCACTAAACTGTCACACAATGTGAATAAAAATTATCCTTGCCCATCTAAATGACCCAAATTGAAATTCTATGCTGGAATTTGATTCCAAAATAAATCATTTAAATTTCCCATATTCTTTTCAAATATACTGTGTTTATTTCAAATCTCTATAGATGAGCCAAAAAGAAAAAGGGAAAAAAAACAAAACACCACTTATTGAGGACACAAGTGGTGATGAGAAGGTCCAGTCGGGATCCAGCTGCTGCTAGAAGGAGGCAGGGGTGTCATGTTCAGCGTAACAGGCCTGGGGAGCAGCACTTCCAGGGACAAATGGCAGAAAGGATCCAGTCTGTGAAATGTCAAACCTGGTAAACACCAAGTCCACAGACCAACACCACCCCACACCCCCCACTGCTCCCTGATCTCCCCAATCCTCCTGTCCTGTGAAGGAGCCCTTCTGGTGGGTCAGCCCTCTCTCACACTGGGGATCCCACACATGATCTGGAGACTGACAAGCAATGACATCTGTCCTCTCTGGCCTCCTATCATAGGCTCCCATCAGATGGCATTTCCTCTTCCCTCTTCCCTCCAACACTGTGCACATCTAACCATTCCCAGAACTGCCTCTCAATTCCCTCCAGTTTAACCTTGGAGCTGACTACTAAGGTGTCTACCACCCACACCACAGAGTGGAACAGGTGGAAAAACCAGCTCCTGGCTGGTGTGTGTATACTCTGATGGGAGAGAGCCAAAGGCCACACTGCTCAGGGAACAGCTGCTGAAGTGTGTGTTCCAAGGCCACACTGCCCAGGGAACAGCGGCTGGAGTGTGCACTCCAAGGCCACATTGCCCAGGGAACAGCAGCTTGAGTGTGTGCTCCAAGGCCACACTGCCCAGGGAGCAGCAGCTGGAGTGTGCGCTCCAAGGCCACACTGCACCAGGCACCTCTGCTATTTACGGGAGAAGCCAGGAGGACCCAGCTGGTGCCCATTAACGCTTCCCAGCACAGGAACAAGGGGACTGACAAAAGACCATGTGGCTGCCCACTAATGAGCCCAGTGTCCCTCACACCCCAGGCCACATGCAGAGGTATGAAGAAATAATCGCCTCCAGGAC
>CABHPQ010170079.1:2291-46189 GCA_902168405.1 Peromyscus aztecus
CACACACACACACACACACACACACACACACACACACACACACACACGAAACAACCTTGTTATTAACGGAAGTTGCAGGCAGGGAGGACAGACGACAGATGCGGTGAGTGACGGGAAAGAAAGGGCAGTGGTGACCTTTAAGAAGATACAGATTTGGCCAGGAGCGCGGGGGGGAGGGTGACGGCGGCCTGTGTTGAGCAGAGGGGCATGAGGGCACAATAGCTTCCAAACTGGAATTGGTTTTGATTGTTTTTTTAAGATTTAAAATGTGTGTGTGTGTGCGCGCGCACATACAAGTACATTTGTCTTGGTAAGCCGGAAGATGTCTGATCCCTGCATCTGGAATCACAAGCAGTTACAGTGTGAGTGTTGGGAGCCAAACTTGGGTCAGTGGCTCCTAACTGCTGAGCCATCTCTCGTTTGGGTTTTTTATCCTTAGCAATAACTGCTAAGGGCAGGCTGAAACTGCAAAGTGACTCCATGCCAGGGAGGCCACCCCTGACAAATGGGCCATGCTATGCTGGCCTGCAGACTCAGGCTGAGAACAGCTTGTCTTCAAGACATCTGCTCTTGGTTTGTGCCAAACTGGCAATCGGTGTCCAGTAAGTTTGTGTTATTTAATTCCTCATAATGTGGGATTAAAGGAGATAACACAGGATGACAAGGGTGTAACATACCTCATGCACTGTGTGTTCAACCAGTGCTGGCCATGGTTCTCCCTCATGGGTACACAGGGTAGATAACTGGGTTTTCATGAGTCAGCATTGCTGACCTGGTTATCACATGCCACACAGCTGTGTGTGGGGCTGGGCTGACTGAGAGCGGGGGCACAGGGTGGCCCCATGCCACTTGGCATTTCCTCAGAAGTAGATGGCCCGATTTGACCTGTGGTAGGACAGGGTTCCCAGTGCTGAACAGAGGCTTTTGCTGGTGGTATCTGAAGGCACCCATGCTGGTCTCTACTGCCAGAATGTAATGCTGCTTTTTGAGAAAGACTATGTTGCCCCCTAGTGTTGAATGTAGAAATAACCCACTCTTTGATTTCGGTTTTAAGATTCTCTGGATAGGTGTTTTAGCCTGCATGTATGTTTGTGTACTGCCTGCATGCAGTTCTGTGGAGGCCAAAAGAGGGCAATATGTCCCCTAAAATGGGGGTTACAGACACTTGAGAGCTGTCCTGTAGGTGCTGGGAACTGAACCCCAGTCCTCTGGAAAAGCAGCCACTATTAAGCCCCCAGGAAAGTACTCACATCAGCATTGGTCTCCCTTCCTGCATCGCTAAAGGATCAGACCTAGACATTCCAGGGCCCTGCCCATCCTACCCAGCCCAAGAAACCTTGCACTTCCAGCCCCTCCAAGAGGCACTGCCACCTTCCTAGTGCTTCTCCCACTTCATCTCAAGTCGTCCTCAGTTAGGAACTGGCTCCCCACCCCGCTTTTCAGGTGGTTTGACACGCTCTCGCTACCAGTTGGGGAAGGGACAAAGAGAATGCATTCGTGTTTGGTAGCAGACAATTTGTAATCCCAGCACTTGGCATCACCTATTTGAGGCCATCCTGGGCTACGTAGTGAGACTCTTTCAACAAAACCCCAAACATAATACGCTTGTTGATGTCTGTCCTGGGCACTGCTGGCTCCACCCCAGCATCTGCCAGCACTGGGCCCTGTCTCCTGTGCAGGCGCCTGTCGGGTGCCCAGCATGACCCTCTGTGTAGTTCTCCGGCCTCCAGGTGGCTAGTTCCAGCTTCCACCTTCAGTGCCTTGTGTGGGACACACTTCATAACATGTTTGCAACCAGTGTTTGATCAGCACGCTCTCTATGGGTGAGCCAAATTCCCAACCTTTTTCTTTTTTTGAGACATGGTCTCACATAGCTCAGGACATCCTTACATTTATGATCCTCCTGCCCCAGCCTTCTGAGTGGCTGGGGTAACAGGCATGTACCATCAGACCTATCTTCCTAGTGCCAACTCAATGTGACAGGTGCTGGCAAGTATGGAGAACACTGGCTCATTCCATAAATTTCTATGGAAACCTGAAGAGAACTGAAGGATCTTTGCCTCTGGACATAGCTGATCCTAGGAAACTCTGCTTGTCTAGAGAAATTCCTACAGGAGCTATGGCTGTTTTGTTCTGGACCCCACTATACAGATGCTTGCTCTAGACTACTGCTGCAGTAGCTCCCAAACAGCAGGCTGTGGGCAGGTGCTCCTGGCCTGACTGTGGGGTTCCCTTAGGCTTTGTCTAGTCCCCTTTGTCATGTGTACTTTCGGTGTCTGTCAGCCTTCTGAGACCATCTTGGACACGAGTACTAGTGCTCTCTGCCACATCAATTGTTGACATGTCTCTGCTCAGCAGACTGCCTGTTTGTCGTCTTCAACCACAGACTGCTTCACATATCCCCGTCACTTGACACTAAACCCTTCTTCACACCACGTGCAGTGTCAATAATGAACTGACATCATCTACTGCATATCAGGTACCAAGTCCCGTAACCGTATGTTGCGCACAGTGGAATTCTATCGTTTCAAGTCTGTTTCCTTTGGGTTCACATGGACTAGAGTTAGGACTTAAAAGTGTGACAAGTACACCATCCCTTCTGCCGTGCACACCACTCCTAACTTTATAGAAGTTTATGTCTGCAAAGCCTCATGGGAAGAGCAAACATTGTGGTAAGGCATCTATCTGTGTTATTTGAGGGGAACAAAGTCACTAGAGTTAGCAGCTGGGAACAGGACTGGAATGGCACAGAGATGGCATCCCTCGTGGAAAGGAGGAGACCTACTTCAAGCCAGTGAGGACTGGCAAGATGCTCCTCTGGTAAAGGGGTTTGCTGTGCGAGCCTGGCGTCCACGTAAAGGTGGACAGAGAATGGACTCCACAAAGCTGTCTCTTCTTACATGTCTGTAGCACACATACCCTCTCTAATTTCTCTAATTATAAAAAAGCCAATGAAACCCTCTTCACCTTCTCCTAAGGTCCCTCAGTAGAGAAGTGAGTCTCCAAAGGTATCTGTTCTGGAGGGTTTATTTTTCCCCACCCCACTCTGGTACTGGGAGTCCAACCCAGAGCCATGCTAGGTAGGTGGGTCACCATTTAGCTGCACCTCTGCCCTTTCAAGCTTGATTTGTTGCATTTTAATTCTGAGATGGATTCCAAGTTGCTCAGGTTGACCATAACTTGTTCTGACTCAGCCTCTTCAGTGCTGGGGGAGCACCATGCCTGCTCCCTCTTCTTCCCCCCCCCCCCAGGACAGGGTTTCTCTGTGTAGTCCTGGCTGTCCTGGAACTCAGTCTGTAGAGCAGGCTGGCTTCGAACTCAGAGATCCTCCACCTCTGGAGTGCTGAGACTGAAATCGTGCACCACCACTGCCCTGTCCTCCTGACTTTGTAAAGACAGGGTCTCCTAATGGAACTTGGAATACTCCTCTCTCCTTCCAAGTGCTGACATACAGGGCTGTACCATCATACCAAGCTCAAACAATTTTAGGTTGCGTTTGCGAAAATCAAGAAGGCCCTCGAATGTTCTCATTTTGAAATGGTAAGCAATGCGAAGTAGGTTCTCAGGTGAGCACTGAGGGGAAAGTAGCATATGCCCAAATGAAAGTTTGGTGCCTCCCCTTGGCTGAAGGCAGCTAGTAACAGTGCAGAGCATGTAATGTCAGCCAGGTAAGGCTAGCTGCTGCAGCTGGTGGTGAGCAGTATGCAGACAGCAGGACTCAGAGCAGCAACAGTGGGGTAGACAATCTGCTGCGCCCTTTAAATGACCTCCTCCTCTCTCTTCTGCACACACTGAACCACAAACTCAAAGCACTGAGTCTCTGACCTGACAAGGGTCTATTATGGAGTACGTTGATGTTCTTTTAAAAAGAAAATCAGTGGCTGGATCCAATGAGAAAAATGGGAAGTTGTATTTAATCCAATTTGTCCCTGCTACATTGTCTGCATAGCTGTGCCTATAGTTTGGTAGGAATGGAGCCAAGCTTGGCCCACCCAGCCTGCCTCATTCTGGGACCAAACTGCTGACCTTCACTCTACCCTCCCTCTCCAGCCCTCTCTGAGCAGCCTGAGTGGCTGCAGGGAGGGTAGTCATTGGCTCTGAGTTGGCCTTATTTTCCCTCCCAAGCAGAGATAGGAGGCTGGCTGCCCCAGGGTTCAAACTGGGACCTGTGGCATGGATGACTCTTTCCATGACCAGCAGTAAGTAGTATTGGCCCTGGCCTCCTTGAGCCTGCTAAGCAGATTCTGAAGAAACACACACACACACACACACAAAAAAAAAACCCTACACTAGGAAAATGAGCAAGTTCATGTGTAAGGTGTGGATATAGGGGTGTACCATCCCCAGTATTTGCCAAACCCAAGGCAAAGACAGAAAACTTACCTTCAGCCATCCACCACCACCTCTGCCCCCTCTTTCTGTCCTCTGCACAGAGGTACACCTTCACACTTCAGGGTTTGTTTTGTTGAGACTCACTAGTAGCCCTGGCTGTCCTGGAACTCACTATGTAGACTGACTACTTAGTCTACACTAAGTAGACCCTACTTAGTTAGGGTTTCTATTTTGGTGAAGAGACACCATGAACACAGAAACTCTTATAAAGGAAAAACATTTAATTTGGGTGACTTACATTTTCAGAGATTCAGTCTATTATCCTCATGGAGTGACATGGTGACATGCAGGCAGACATGGTGCTGGAGAAGTAGCCAAGTGTCCTACATCTTGGCTTGCCGGCAACAGGAGGTGGTCTATCTCATTGGGAGTAGCTTGAACATATGCGATCTCAAAGCCCGCCTCCACAGTAACACACTTCCTCCAACAAGGCCATATCCACTTCAACAAGGCCACACCTCCTAACCATGCCACTCCCTTTGTGGGCCACTTTCTTTCAAACCATCACACCAGGCTAACCTCAACTCAGATACACCTGCCTCTGCCTTTGCTTCCCAGTGCTAGGAATAAAGGCACAGGTCATCAAACCTAGCCAAAGGCTTAAGGACCCTTAATCTGTGGAGGACAAAGCTCAAGGCTCATCCTTAAACTATAGAATCAACTTCTGGAAGTGTGAGTCCCCAGGATTCCAAGGTGGCAGCGCTGCTTCACAAGGTGTGCGTAACAGAACCAAGGGCTGTTAGTAGTAGTGATGGGTCTGAGGGCTCCCAGGCCTGGGAAGGACTGGAAGAAACAGATAGGATGAAGCAGGAAGGCATCAAAAGGTGATGCCTCCAATCAACCTCCTGGCCACTGAGCAGGAAGGAGTGAGCCTGGAAGGGCAAAGGGGAGATAACCCAAGAAAGCCCTAGGCAAGATATAGGAAGCAGGTGCAGTCACTGCATCAGACAGATTTTCCCCAACGTAAAGCCCCTTAAAGGTTACTTCAGAATCTCCTCCTCTGTGCCTGGGAAGAAGGAACCTATTGCCTAAATCTTGAGGCCCTTAGTGCTTAGATATTCCAATTTCAGAACAGAATAACTTTTAGTGAGACCATGAGCAAATCACTGCATTAAGTTCTATTTCCTCTTGACCATGCAGCTCTACTTCAATGACCTTAAACAGTACACAGATGTGTAGAAAGGAGGTTGTGATTTAGTGGGCCCGAGGGAGTGCCACAGATGCCGAATTTCTAGAAAGTTCCCAGGTGATACTGATTCTGCAGTTACAGTCTCACACCCAGCAGAAAGGGAGAAATGTTAGAGTAAGCATCTTGGGCATGCCCAGGGCAGCGGATGATCTCTGCTTTCAGGGTCTTTCTCTAAGGTCATCAAGGAGTCAAAATTCTCTTATGCCATCGGCAGCAGCACCCACCAGAAAGCGTATTTCCCTGTCACCACTAGACCTCCTTCTCCTCAGCTGTGGATCAGATGCCATGCCTGTCACTGTTGACACCTCCTGAGTACTGCTGCCAAACCGATGAGCAATTACCCCAACCGAGAGCTAGCTATGCACATACTTGTTTATACCCGCAGAAATGGCTTCAGAATTTAGGAAATGCACTACTAAACAAGTGTAGGGAAGTACTTTCCTCAACATCTGGCTGTCTTCGGAAGTCATAATAAATGCTACAACACCATACTCCAAGGAGAGGTGGGTATGGAATGATGATGTTGGTTCTGGGAGCATCAACACTTCAGAATGAGAGTCTTCACTAAAGAGTTTTCTCTCAACCTGCCCCAGTCCACTGTCATCACTGACCTTGAACCTCTAGTCAATTTCTTGGCTTTTGACAAAAAGATTTATAGCTTGGGCATGGTAGCTGATGCCTTTAATCCCAGCACTCAGGAGGCAGGGGCAGGTGGATCTCTGTGAGTTTGAGGTTAGCCTGGTCTACAGAGCAAGTTTCAGGCCAGCCAGAGCTTCGTAGTGAGAGACTGCCTCAAAAACAAAACAACGATTTATAAGACTTATCTGTATGTGTATTAATGCTTTGCCTGCATATATGTATTTGCAGCACACAAATCTCTGATGCCCACAGAAGCCAGAAGAAGGCATTGGATCCCCTGGAACTAGAGTTAGGATGGTTCTGAGCCACCGTGAGGGTGCTGGGAATTGAATTAAGGTCCTCTGCAAGAGCAGCCAGCACTCTTAACCTCTAAGCCATCTTTTCAGATTAATTTCTTGCATTTTAAGTCCATTAAAGTTTCCATCAGGCCCTCTGTCACATCCC
Organism: Peromyscus aztecus; assembly: GCA_902168405.1. Taxonomy (NCBI): domain Eukaryota; kingdom Metazoa; phylum Chordata; class Mammalia; order Rodentia; family Cricetidae; genus Peromyscus; species Peromyscus aztecus. The sequence goes on from CABHPQ010170079.1 coordinate 8,956, forward strand.
AGCCCCTTGTACTCCTTTCTACAAACACACTATGACAACATTTTATTGTGGTTCTTGCTGAATCACCATTTGAATTCTTCAAGAAGTCTGTCCCAGGTTGCCGAGGTGGCCCAGTGAGTGAAAGCACTGGCTACCACATCTGCAGACCCGAGTTCCATCCCTGGGACAGAGCAGAGTGAGAAAAGACTCACACGAGTTGTTTGACATCACACACGTGTGCTACCCTGGTGACTTTAGTGTTTATAGAAAAACCCGTTTCATCGATTTAACTCTATGGTTGAAAACCCCTTTCCAGGCTCTCTTCTCACCAGAGGCTTGAATGGGGGGGAGGACAGCACAACTGAGGTGCTCAGAGATCACTCCCAAGCCCAAGTTCAGACTTCCTGTCACACTTTATTGAAGTGTTCCCACCTACTGGGAAGTCTCCTTTTCTTCCTGTCTGCCTCACTTCCTGCCCCAGATAAATGTGACCGTGGATGAAATACCTACCTTCCTTTACACTACACAGAAACCTGCTTCTGGCTTCAACCTAGGAAAACGGAAAGGCAGGAAACTCGGAAGCCCAACCCCTCTTTGAAGAGCCTTCCTTCCATCCCAGGGAAAGCAATGAATGGGCATGACTAACCATTCAGCATCCTTCCTGAGGGCCCAACCTGTCCCACCTCAATCACTTACCCCTCCACTTCTAGGTGGCTCTTCCACACTCTCCCGGAAGCTACTGGTGCCCATCTGAGAGATTAAATACAAAAAAGATTTCCAAAGCTGGAAGACTCATCTTGGCTTGAGAAGTCCCTCTAACATTTGGGTGGGCAGGCTCCATGTGGGCATCTCAGAGGCCCACTCCTTTCCCAGGTCAAGCCTCAAGGTTATGGCAATCAAGGAAAAACAGGTCTTTAGAGAATGAAATACGTGACAAACTACTACTTTCTTGTTTGCCAAAGATGGGCCATCATGACTAAAGGCACCATAATCAGTAATTTTAAAAACAAATGTCTTACCAAGCCAAACATTCTTAAAGCGGTCCTCTTTAATGTATACGAAGCACTCCAGGGTTAGCCTGCACTCTTGTTAACATCAATGTAGCAGAACAAATGGTAACTGAGAAAAGGCACACAGAGCCGAGTCCTGTTAAAGGATTTATTGCAGTAATACAATAAACGTTGAGAGGAATCTGTGTGACTTCCCTGATGTGGAAGTCTCAGCTGCAGCGAGGGCTTCAGATGCTCAATTCCTTCCAGAGCACCCGACTCCTCGCCCAGGGCTGTCCCTACCACGGTGACTTACTGCCTCTCCAGTAAGTCACACAGGTGGCAAGCTTCCCTTGGTTCTATTCAATTATATAAAAATGTCTTTTATAAGACCATTTAAGCAGCCTACGCGGTACTCTGAGTTTCTATTAGTATTACCTTGTTTCAATAAATCATTTTAAAATGGAAAACATGACCAACTTCTATGGCTTTTGGTTTAAAAAAATACCAGCTCCATTTCTTCAGAAAGCTGTTTACATATGGTTCTTGCACCTACATGGAAGGTTTTAATAAGCAGCAAAGAGTAGGGGGGAAAACAGTGGTTGAAATGTGTATTTAAGAATATTTACAACAGGTGGATCCAGTGCAAAATAATGAAACTCAAAGGATTTCAGCAGCCTAGAGCAATCATTTCCTGTGACGTAAAGTGACCAAAGTGCCTCTATTTGATACTAAAAACAAAATACCATCAACCCTACACTTCCTGCTTCTGCTTTGTTAACCGCTGTAGACAGGAGTTCGTGACGTCTGCACTTTCTGGAGCTTCCTCTCAAGCTCATGGTTTCTTTTTCACCTGGTATCTGTTCATCCTACCAGACTCAGTCTACAAACTCTAGAAGTAGATAGCAAAATGCAAGCCCAACAATTATGAAGCTGAGCAGGACAGACTTCAGTCAAATGAACGCCTGCAAGAGGGAAGCCGTCTCCTCCCCAGGTGGAGATCTAGAGCTGGAGACCACGGGGCTCCTGGTAGGACTACAATCCTTTCTACAAGTCTACCAATAGCAAGAGCCCTATAGCACCTAAGTCTGCAAAGTATCAACCATAATGGTGAACAGAAGCTAGGGGGCAGCGAACCGCTGAAGGACTTGCCTGAGGTACATACCATGGCACCAGGCAGGCTAGGAAGGGATGGCACTGCTGCTGCCGCCGCCGCCGCCGCCGCCTCGGAGGGCGCTTTTCACAGGACTTCTGTGGTCTGTTACATAGGCCTTCTTTCTTTTTTGAAGTTATTAAAAATAAGAAAGAACTACTTACAAATTTGAACATAATGCCTCTCGTTATAGTTTTCTGTAAGATTGTCATGAAAATGGTCTCTTGGAGGAAATTCCTTGAGCACTTCCTGGGACTGCTGCACGGTGCTCCACACTCTGCACAAGGTGCTCCACACTCTGCACAAGGTGCTGCCTCCGGAGCCAAGGAGACACCAGGAACAAGCAGGAGAGGTTTCCCCAGAACACCTCCCCGCCAAGAAACTGGACAGCAAGAGAATGGCCACTTATCAAGTGTTCAAACTGTGCCCAGGCAGCATTTAGCTCATATAGGGAATGATAAAGGGAAAAAGTACCACTTTAAAATGAGTCTAGTACAGAGAACTCCAATGACTTACACAAGCATGAACTCATTTCCCCTCGGAATACAAGGAAACTGTCTGGCCATCTCCGAACATCCCAGCTAGGACTCCCCATCCGTGATGTGGGTCTGCAGACTAAAGACCGCGCGTTCTTTGGTGTGTGGTAGAGAATCAGGGATGTGGTGCATGATGACGATGACGATAGCTGAAAGTTTTCACCACCTCCCCTCCCCAGGCGACTGCCTCCCCATAAGACCAAAGCTGTGGCTGGCAAGTCTCTCAAAAAGATGATAGAAAAAACAAACTCAGCTTTTGTCTTCCATTCCTCACCATGAAGAAACACTTCCTTGTGATCTGACAAAGTCTAGAACTTGGTGTCGGGAAGACTCGGCATCCCAGGAACCAGCACACTGTGGGGTCGAAGGGGCTAAGACCAGGGGCAGGGAGGCCCCAAGCTCAGGCTGGCAGAGGTCCTGAGCACATCAATCACCATCACAGGCCACCCGACAGGCACATGTGCTTGTCCTAATGCTAGGTTCCCCTCTGATAACTACATAGACAAGGTTATTAGAGTGCAGTGGGAAAGACCTCACATGTCCTGGTCTACACTCATTAGCGGTGTCCAGTATATGCTTTGAACCAGGAGGTCACCGAGGCTGCGGCGGACGAGATCATCCCACCAGCACTGCTGCTGGCTATGGGTGGAGATGCCTGGGTGCTCTGGCTCTGGGAAACTTCCACTGGCTGGGAAGGGATGTCACAGAATCGGGGGCTCGGCAGGTTCTCCCAGTCTGTGCCCAGGTCAGTCTCCTCATCGCTTACACGCTCGTCTCCACTCACATCTGATTCTCCAGCAACTCCAGGGTCCACAAATTCCATGGACTCCTCAAGGTCTGCTCGCACTTCAAAGGGTCCTGACCTGTGTGTACACAGACGGGCTGTATAAGCACGATCTCCCATCCCAAGATGATCTGAGTTGGGCGTTACGGGGCATGGGAGAGAAAAGCGACTCGCCCTGCTGCATTTCTTTATTCCGTGTGTGTGAGAGACAGAAGTGAGCACAAGGAAGCAGGCATTCATGTGGGAGCCACAATACAACTTTCAGGAGTGAGTCTCTCCTTCTAGTTTTCTTCTAGAACCTGTGTATACTAGGCAAGCTGGTCCACAGCTTCTAGGAGATTCTTCTGTCTGGGCCTCTCATCTCAGACTACAGATGTGTGCTACCTCACCCAGCTGCCTTTGTGGGTTTTGGGGACTGAACTTGGGTCTCACTGCTTGTACAGCACGCACTTTGACCCACTGGAGTGAGCCACCCCCCCTCCCCCAGCCCATGTCTTTACTCTTGATGGAGGATGATTTTTTTTTTTTTAACATAACACATTTCTTCCAGGCAAGCAATTTGAATCCTTTATCTTTCTACTAGGTTGCTTTTCCCTTACTGACTGAAAGACAGACCTACTCTAGATTTGGATTTGCTCTCTATTATAGATGTTGCAAAATATTTATTGTTTGTCTCTTTGTTTAAGATAGAGGGCCTTACTTACTAGAGTCAGTTAGTTCCCACATAGTAATGTGTGTGGCTCCCTTCACTTATCAATTTTTGAGGTATGGCTTGGTTAAAATTTCACTCACTACCCTATGAGTATAGACTAGTCTTTTCTCCTACGTACATCATTTAAAAACAGGATCTTTTATTTCTGGAACTTGTTTTTGTATATAGAATATGATAGAAAACCAACTTTTTCCTCATTTAATGCCAACTAGCCCAACACTACTGACTATGATCATCTAATTCATCAGGCTGCTGAAACACAGTCCTGCAGGTCTATGATCTGCCTCAAGACTCATTCTCTTTTCTAATTACCATGCATACTATTTATATGTTAACAGCAGCTTTCCTAATGGGGGGAGGTAGTATTTGAGACAAGATCTTACTATGTAGCTCCAGGCTGGCCTCAAAGTCACAGGCCTTCTGCCTCAGTTTCCCAAATACTGCAATTAAACAAACTTTTTTTTTTTTTTGTTTTTGAGACAGGGTTTGCGTCTTTCCTGGATCTCACTCTATAGACCAGGCTGGCCTTGAACTCCACAGAGATCCGCCTGCCTCTGCCTCCCAAGTGCTGGGATTAAAGGCGTGTACCACCACCGCCCGGCTAAATCAACTTCTTTATTTTTTGTTTATGTTACTAGGGGCCGGCATGCCATAGCAAGCATGTGGAAGTCATAGTACAATTTGTGGGGTCATTTCTTTCCTTCCACGATGTGGGGCAGGGAAATCCAAGTCAGGTAAAGTACCTTTATCCCTTTACCTACTGAGCTATCTCACTGCCCGCCCCGCCCCTCCCAAAAAAGCCACATTTTTAAAAATTAACTTCATGTGCCCTGTTTGGAAAGAGCCAGCCCTTGTTATTCCTACTCTGCCCCGGCTGCCAGTGCTCCAGGGTGAACTTTGGAGTCAGTCTGTCAAAACTCTGAAATGCCTGCTGGAATTCTCCACCAGGCCTCCTTTTGGGAAGAAGTGGCACATCTTTAGCTGAGAAAGTGATGAAGGAGTTCACTGCTCAGACCTGCTTCCTACAGACCACTCCTTAGCCAAGAGGCCACTCAAGAAATGTGTGTCAAATAAAACCTGACTGTTCTCTTTCCACAGATGCTCCCCAACTTGAGAGTTGAAAAACCTTTAACTATGCACATGCTAGGCTCATGCATACACTTGCCCCTTGTGAGTTGCTCAGGCTTGCCTCAATTTGTGGTCCTCTTGCCTCAGCTCCTGAATAGCTGTATCCAGGCATTTGCCACCTCAGTCAGCTCAAAAACTCTTAATATACCATAGTAACAAACACCAGCATTTAGTGTGGTCTAACTTTAACACACTCAGAGTGCTTACATTAGCCTACTGTTTGAGCAAAATCACCTAGTAAAAGCCCATTTTCCAAAGTGTAGACACATCAGCTATATCCCACCTCTATGAAAACATGTGCGTATTCTGATGAGAGTAAGGACAATGGGTAAGAGCCTAGATCAGGTTACAGAAGATGAGCCTCGAGAAGTTCATCTCTTTTGGGCTGGGAGCCTGAAAGTTATCTAGAGAAGACCATGGGGGAGGGGGTGTTCACTGTTCCTGATTTCGGTCTTGAAGCAGATGAACTTCAAGGCAGCTCACTCTCTGGACTTGCAATACTTGTAACAAACAGTGATCACACTGACCAGGTGAGGACACAGCATCCACAAGCACAAAGGAAAACATAAGAGACAGCACAGCTGCCAGAGGCGAGTTAGAAAGAAATACGAGAGCTTCAGGAGAAGCACAAGGTGGTGGCCAGGGCGTCTGAGCCCCTCTACTACATGTCACATGCTAAATGTGCTCTACCACAACTTTCTCTAAGAGATGACTGCAAAAGGAGAGCAGAAGGACTCGTGATCAGCTGGTTCTTCTGCACAATACTGTACAACTTCTGTCCTTGCCAGAGAATTCGGGAACACCACATACTAGGCCAGTGTGCATCCTGGTTCTGCTTAAAATCAGCCACCGAGAAACAATGCTCAGAGAAAAGCCGCACATACAACTTACCTGCCTAGGTGCTCGGAGTGTGGGCTGACCAGATGCATTAAGTTCCTGAGGGTATGCAGAGGTTGTAACTGATCCAAATTCACATGCTAGAAAAAGCAAAGGCTTGATTAGTACATTCAACACACAGCGACTTCAAAATGAGTTCAAAGCCCAGGGCTTGTACCTGAGAGGAACAAAGGTAGAGGATGTTTGCGTTCAGTCTCTTCACCGCACGAGTCAGTTTCTGTTTGCTGAGGTTTTCTCCACAGAACTCACTGGAAGACAAGGATATGACTTCTAAGATTGGTCTCTGAGATAGTCCATTTTAAAACGTTCCTTCTGAAGGGTATGTCTCAAGTGCAGTTCAGCACCAGCACAGCACATTCCTCCTTAGTAAACTGCCTGGAACGGACACTCCCTAAGTACTGAGCTAGGGCCCTTACGGGGAGCAGCTCTCGTCATCTCGTCACCTGCAGCTGCATGTCCCTGGGTGACTGAGCAACCCTGTCTCAGGAGCTCATGCCACACAGCAGGAATACTATGGAAGGGACTCATGTGGGGGCACATGAAGCACCAATTGGGGACTGTGGGGAAGGAAAATCAACCACCACCCACTTGGTGCCCAGTGACACTGGAGACTTCCTAGGGCCCCGTGTGCGCTCCTCTTAATCCCCACTGCCTCCCGCCTCCCGGGACTTCTGCCTTCTCTGCCTGCAGCTTTCTTCCTTAGCATCCCATCCACCATCCACGGCTTGTTCCTTTCCTACTATGCTCTGAGTTAGGGATATAGCGCAGAGGAAGAGCACTGGACCATCTGGGTCCAATTCCCCATGACAGAAAAAAACAAAAATCAAGGGGAAAAATAACCCACGCCCCTCCTGCCTTCACTGATCTCCATCAGCACTAATCACCATGGTAAAGTCCAGCTGTTAATTATTTGAGCACATGTCCAAAAGCCCAGCAACCAGAATCTGAGGCAAGAGAAGCCTCAGGCCATACCAGCCTGGGCTACATGAGACCTTGCTTAGAAACAAACAAACAAACAAATAGATAAATCCCTTAAGTATAGCCTGCTTCTGTCCAGTGGTAAATGCACGGTAACTGGACGGTGGGAGCTCTAAATGGGAACTGGACAGACTGTGTCTTTACAAATTTAAACATGAAGCTGGGCAGTGGTGGTACACGCCTTTAATCCCAGACAGAGCCAGGTGGATCTCTGTGATTTCAATGCCAGCTTGGTCTACAAATTGAGTTCTAAGACACCCAGAGCTGTTACACAGAGAAACACAGTCTCAAAAAACAAAAAGAAAAAAAATTTTAAGCATGAGGCCAGGCAGTGGGTGGCACACCCCTTGGACCTCAGCACTTGGGAGGCAGAGGCAGGTGGATCTCAGTATGTTTGAGGATAACCTGGAAAGAGAGTTCCAGGATGGCCAGGACTAAGTCACAGAGAAACCCTGTCTGGAAAAAAAAAAAAAATTAAAAAAAAAAAACCAAAAACCAAAAACATAATAGTAGTAATACTGTAAGCATGAGGTTTTCATAAGAATGAAACAACCTTCCCAACCCCCACCCCATCACAATTCACTCAGCTCCTGTGCACGGGACCTGCAGCATCCTCCCCGCATCCCCTGGTCCTTTGGTTATTTCCCCAAGAACCAGATGGATTCTCTGTCGTCTCCTCAGATTCATGCATGACTGTAACACAATGAACCGGGCGACATCTTCTGAAAACAATGTTAGTATTTCTGCCAAGCCTTCTCTTAGCTAGTGTAAGGGCACACCAGGAACTCAAGAAATGGCTGATGAAGTATTGCCACCTTGATCACTTGCCTGTTGCACAGTTTTTTGGGCAGATTGACATCCAGTATGTGAGAGACGATGTTGACCAGCTGAGTAGCATAGCCCAGCGCAGCACTGATGGTGTAGGCAGGGTTGTTATGCTCCATGTCTGGGGATGGACACAGAAGTCACACACAGAGCACTTCCACATCAGTGAAAACAGCGAGAACTGAGACTTTTCACTTAGGGTTTTATAGTTACATTACTGATACCAGGTTTCACTCTCATGGCATGGTCAGATACAAACAGTTCTAAAGAAGCCAAGCATCAATGGATTAGAGTCTAGACTGACTGGGCCTGGCAATGTATCACCTAACAATTAATGACCAAATCAGCTCACTGTGGTGACGCCTATCTGTTAATGCCAACACTGGGAGGCTGAGGCAGGACAATCAGAAGTCTGAGGCCAGCCTGAGCTACATGAGACCCTTCCCCAAAAACCAAGAGCTAGGGGAGGATCAGAGGGCTGGAGAGATGGCTCAGAGGCTAAGAGCGCTTGTTGCTCTTCCAGAAGCCCTGAGCTCAGCTCCCAGCACCAGTGTTGAGTGACTCTGTACAACTGTACGTAATTCCAGCTTCAGGGTGATCAGAAACCCTCTTCTGGCCCCCACACTCGTGTACAAACATTCATACAGACACATAGGTACACATAGTTAAAAACTAAAATAAATCTTTAAAACACACAAGGGCGAGGCTATAACCTAACATGCAAATGCCCTGGGCTTGATCTCCAGTAACGCCCAACTCAAACGTCACCCCCTCAGAAAAGCCTTTCCTTTTGTTGTTGTTGTTTTGTATTTCAAGACAGGGTTTCTCTGTGTAGCTCTGGCTGTCCTGGAGCTCGCTCTGTAGACTAGGCTAGCCTCAAACCCACAGAGATCCATCTACCTTTGCCTCCCGTGTGCTGGCATTAAAGGCGTGCCAAAGTACAACGTAGAAAGGCCTTTCTTGACTCAAGGTAGTCAAAGGTTGTCCCTTCCTTTGTACCTCTGCCCCACCCCAAATCTCCTGGCTGTTCTCTTAGCACCCACTCAGGGTATGGCCCCTTCACCACTTCCTTATAACCTGGGATGGTTAGTTTTAATACGCAACTTAACACACCTAGAGTCTCCAGTAATGTCCAACTCAAAATATGTGCTGAATGACTGACTAATGGACCATTCTTCTCCACCCAAGACAAACTGTAGGGGCATTTCAACTTCCATTTAGTACTCCAGTAGTTCAAAGCTAGACACTAAAGCCAAAATGCAGAAGGCAAGATGCACTTGTATAAACAGGAGTTTCCCCTTTCTTCCTTCCTACCTAAAGAGATAGATAGGGTCTTGCTATACGGCCCAAGCTGGCCTTGACAAACCTCATGACTCAGCCCTCCAAATGCTAGGATGACAGGCATCAAATACCAGAGTTGGTCTAATTATGTCTTCTTATATGAATTAAGTAATATTAAACTCAAAGGTGAAATGTCATCAATCTATCAAGTGATGAATATATAAAATGTAGATAGCCAAACAATGGAAAACTATTCAGCCATAAAAAGCAATGGAGTACTAATAATATATGCTATGACATGAACTTGTAAAAGAAGGCTAAATGAAAGAAAGCAGACAGACACACAGACACTCAGACACAGACACACACACACACACACTGCATGACTCCACTCCTAAGTTGTCTAGGCTAGACCATCTACTGGTAGAAAGCACACTGGCTGCACTGCCTAGAGCTGGGGACGAGGGAAGGGAACGAAGGTAGACACCGCCGAGCATGCGGCTTTTATCTGGGATGAGAACACTGCTGCAGACAGCTGTGCACGCACTACCCCCACTGTGCACTGTGCCGCAGCACTGTCCACTGTCACGTCGTCCATTAGTTCAAAGACTATTTGCTCCTCACCAGGCCCTTGGGTTGTCTTCTTCTCTTCCACCCAGTTGTAGTAGGCAGAGTAGTCCCCGTTGTTCGGGAGGCTAATCCACGGGCCTGTAATGCTAATGCTGGTGTCACCGTTGTGGTCATCACAGACCCATCTTCCGGAGAGGTAAGTTGTCCTCCGGGCCTCAGCAAGCTTGCTCACCATGCTGGAGGTCATGGCACTGTCACTCTCCGAAGACACGTCTGCAGGATCTCTGCAGACCAACAAGAAAGATTAAAGAGGAAGTTTTAAAGAAGCAACGGTGTATACACGTTAAGGAAAGGTTACCAGCAGGCACAAGCACAGAAGGCAGGTTTCCCTCATGTCTTGTCCAGCCATACACATGTGTACACTGTCACGAGAAACCCACGGTCACAGGTGTGGAACTGTGTGAACAGCGGACTGCACTCATACAAATGAAGATCACATCATGACATGGCACAGTATCATGGGACTACGTGGTCTTGCTGACCGAAAGTCATTATGTGCCACATGACTACATGTGTACATGTTTTCTTTTTAAAATATTTCAACCTTCTGGAAAAGTTACAAGAGTTTTAAAGTTTTACCCAAATTACCAATTCTGGAAAATGTAATGTGCAAAATTAGGAAGCCTAAATTCAATCCTCATACTGAAAAACAAACAAAACACAACAAGGAAGGAATTAGTCTGTTATCTTTTTTTGTTTGGTTTTTGAGTCAGGGTCTCATGTCTCTCAGGCTGGCCTTGAATTTGCTGTGCTACAGAGGCTGGTCTTGAACTCCTAAAGTTATAGGTGTATGCTGTCACACATGCCCAGCTACTGTGGTACAGAAACCAGGTCATTTACAGTACTCCTAACTCATCTCCAGAGCCGATTCAATTCTGTAGTTGTAGTTCAGGATGCAAATCCAGAATAATGAGTCGTGCTCAGGTAACTGCTGATCGATCAGGATGTAATGCTGGCACAAGGCTTCTGTTCCACCAACTTCCTCTAAGGCCTGACCAGTTGTCTTTATGCAAACTTTTAGTAATTGTATTTTTCTCCACTGATCCAAAATACTTACCAAACGTGTATTTGGATTTTGTATCTGGACTTTCTATCAGCGCTGAGGGACTGAACCGAGGGCCTCTTACTTGCTGCCTAAGGGCTCTACCACTGCGCTACATCCCTGAAACAGGGTCTCCTTAAGTTAACAAGGTAGCCTTAATGTGCAGTCTAACTATGTAAACCTCTCAAGTATCTGGGATCACACAGGTCTATGCCACCAGACACAGCTTTACCACTTCCTACTAGACACAAATTACTTGGCAACATCAGGGAGGAAATGGGTTTTCAACCCTTAAAGCAAAACTCAGACCTTTAAGCTTTTAGGAAGCCTAAATCTGGCAACACACCAAAGTCTAGACTGAGGAAGAAGCAAGAAAGAATGGTTACTAGTCACCAACTATCAGTCCAGGCAGAGCCAGAGAGCCAGGAGATACAAGGGCCCTCACTCAGGTCAAGTGGCCTGGGGGTTACAAGCACAGGAGCTTCTTGTGGTGGTTTCTACACCCATCAATCAGTATCTGCATCTATAGAATACTGAGAGATGAAGGAGGAGACTAGAGTGTACACTCTATCTATACAATACTGAGAGATGGAGGAGGCTAGAGTGTACACTCTCATCTACAGAATACTGAGAGATGGAGGAGGAGGCTAGAGTGCACACTCTATCTACAGAATACTGAGAGATGGAGGAGGAGGCTAGAGTGTACACTATCATCTACAGAATACTGAGAGATGGAGGAGGAGGCTAGAGTGTACACTCTACAGAATACTGAGAGATGGAGAAGGAGGCTAGAGTGTGCACTCTGGTCTCTAACTCCCCCACCTTCCTTTTTTGGTAGTGCTAGAGATTGAATCTACTGGGGCTCATGCTGGGCAAGAGCTGAGCTACAGCCCAGCCCTCTTTTTAAATTGAGACAGGATCTCAGTTAAGTTACCCAGGCTGCCCTTCAACTTGCAATCCTCCTGGCTACATCCAAGTGATTAGGATTACAGGTTTCAGCCACTGGGCCCTGGTGAACTTTTTCCAAAGCACCCCAGATGGCTGTGATAAATGGTGAGGTGAGGATCCACCATTCCTTCTACCCATTCCCTGAGCGTCCCTACGTACTAAAATCATAGTGCTGTCTCAGCAGAGCAGCAAAACGCCCATTGCCAGGAAAGGCTAAGTCAGCATGTAAGTCCAAGTGCTAGGTATGTTCTTATAGCCAGTTCACACTCTAAAGAGACAACTTTCAACCTTCAGTTAACAGACAAGGAAATCAGGTTTGTGGGCTCAAGAGTGTCTTTCTCACACACACAACTAGTAAATGGCCTGGCTGGCACTGTGATGACATGACCAAACAGATGGTCTTTCGGCATGAGTGTGAGTCAGCATGTAACCTGGAAGCTTTGTGACAGAACCAGGCTGTCCTACCCTTGTCCTGGCTGCCTCCCTGGCTTTACTGTTTGCTGAGGAAGATAAGAATCAAATTTCAATACCAGGAAAACCCTAGAACGAGGCCCAGTAAATTAAGTGCTGACATACTGGAAAAAACAGTCCTCAGAACCTGGTCCCCATGCCCAAGCCTTACTGTACCTCACAGAAGTCTTCACTTCGTCCATTGGGAAGATGATGGAGGTGAGTTCTAGGATGTGGGACCTTCGCAGACGCGCCAGCCGGTCATAATGACCCTTCAAGTCAATGGTTTTCTTCTCCACCAGGTCCCCAAGCTTGCGGTTGTGCCGCTGAATCTTCTCCTTCTTCTCTTGGTGCCGCTGTGCTCGGCTGTAAAGCTTCTGGTTCTTTTCCTTGTTTTTGAGAAGGCCTTCAGAATCTAGCAATGAATCACACGCCACCGTGAGCCCGGCAGGCTGCCGCACAGCACTGCTTCCCTTCTCACTGTGTACTCAGGGTAAAGCCTCAGGGAAAACTTCACTAAGGGCCATCCTGGAGAGAGCCTGGGGGCTTGCCAGGCTCATCCTACTGAAGTCAAACTTCATTTGAGTCACAAAAACAAACTGCACTCTAAGACAGACATCTAGGAACCACATTTTCAAGTTCAAAACCAAGCTCAGGGCCTTCCAGGAACACCATCTCTGGACACATGTGAAGTCAAGTTCTCTACTTCACTATTACCTATCACCTGTGTGATGATGCCTCAGCGATCACCCTACAGTGACCCCATTACCTAGTCTACAATCTACTTACGCCTTTCTGTCCACTCACACTCGTTTCTAATTAACTCTCACTTAAATGCTGCCCATCTCCAGAGTGGCACAACTACACCCTATCCGCCCCCCCTCCCCCCCCCGGGGGGTGGGGGGGGGGGTGGGTGTGTGGGTGGGTGTGTGGGTGTTCCTCTTGTCTCAGCCTGCTGAATGCTGAGATTACAGATATGTGTCACCATGCATGGCCCTTGCACAATCTTTATAAACTACAGCCAGTGCCTGACAGTTCTCAAACACAAACCAAACTTTTTAACCTCCAAACTGGCATCGCCCCAGTTCCCTTTTACCCTACATTCAGCACCTCCATCCTTCAGATCCTCTTAGTTGGACCCACTTAACATTAGTGACTGGAGGAATGAATACTGAATGAATCCTGCAAATGCTCATCCCCCCACTGTCGTTCAAAATACTACCTATCTGGGACTGTGCCTTATTTGCTCCTACTTTTCCCATTTTCCATTATTTTGTTATTATTGTTTTTTATTAGTTTTCCATTATTGTTCTCATTGGCAAGGCTCTGCCCATAAATGCTCCCCAGACCTGTTTCTCACAACCTGGACTCTGTGTTTGACTTCTAAAGCATACAGTTCTTAGTTCTTCACACCAGGCCCAGTGAAGCCTTGCTGCCTCCTAACCAGGCTGTAACAGACACCCGATGAGCACCTGTGAACAAGAGCCGCTCCTCTCTCAGGACCTAAGCATGGGCTTAGCACAGGCAGGAGATTCCACAGTTTTCTATCTCCTCTCAGAAATACTTCTTTCCCAAGCCAGCTCCACCTAGATGTCTTGGGAAAACACTCTGGGGCTTAGTTTAACTTACTTTCACTCCTTCATGTCCATGATTTCACTGACCCTTGAAGTACTCACAAGAACCTGTCCAGCTATGGTCCTGAGTCAGACTCTTTTTTTGGACAGTTTAAACTCATTACCTTCCCCCAGCACAGGAGACAGGATGTTCAGGCATCCCATCAGCAGCCAGTGCTGCAGGAACTCAGGGCTCCCTCATCTCCCCGTGGTGTCTTCCCTAAAACATCAAAGCACTCGATGCTATTTCTAATCAACTCTGCAGCCACATAAAGCCCACCCCACCTTCAAGTGCACATAACCAGCTCTCCTGGCCATCCGGTTCAATGTATCTGCACATTCCGCATGGAGAACCCTTAACTCCAAGGCTTTGGAGAAGTAATCCACCAGGCGCTATAGCTTCTAGTCTGTGCCCTTTCCTGGACACACGGGGTATATTTCAACAACACAGCAGAAAGAAAAAGGTTATTGGGCAGCAACCTCTTCGTCTGTGAGCTTGGGTTCACGAATCACTTCTAGAGTTTGTGAACTCCTTTAAAATAGTTTGCAAGATAGTGCACAGGCTTTAGAGGGCGGGCACCAAGACTGCAGCCACCTTCCATCAAGCAGCAGTTTGCAACTCTGGCGGGCATCAGAGCCACCCAGAGCAGCCCAAAGTGGGGTCCATGGATTGAAGCTGACAGCAGTGTGGAAATCTACAGTAAGTGTAGACAAACTTTTCTCAACAGAGCGATATGATATAGCTGTAAGCCTAGGGTGGATCCTAGACTTCTCTGGCCCCAAATTTCCAAATGGTCATGAGGTCACTTTCATAATGTGTTACAGTCCACTGCTTTATGACATGTTTTTGTTTTAAAGTTTAGAAACCTGCTACAATTAGCATTAGAAACCTGTTACAATTTTATGCATGTACATGTTCAGCATACTGTACAGCATCAGAAGGTTGGGACACCTGCCTGAGCATCATGGGAGGCTGCTGGGGAAATGTCGAGTCAATGTTAAGTAACTACTTCTGGTGCTGCTGCTGAACCCAAGACCTGGAGAATGCAAGTAAAAGTCAGGGCTTCCTTCTCCCTGAAGATCCATACCTATATATCATGCTACCTTGCTGCTCTAGCTGTCCAGCCCATCCAATACCACACAAGCACTTCATGAGAGTAAGGACCTTCTAAGGAAGCTCTGATACCATCACATACCACTATAAAGTAACTAGTCTAAATGAGAAGGGATTCATAGACATGATGGGGACTCTAAACTTTATAGACTAGTTATGGTGGTTTGAATGAGAATGGCCCCATAGGCTCATTATGTTTGAATATTTGGTTTCCAGTTGGTAGAAATATTTAGGAAGGATTAGGAGATGTGGCTCAGGGGCTGGCTTTGAGGCTTAAAAAGCTTCCTGCCATTCCCACTGAACTCTCTGCTTCCTGCATGCATGCCTTTGTTCCACCATCATGGACGTTAACCCTCTGGAACTGTAAGCCTAATTAAATGTGTTCTTTTTATAAGCTGTCTTGGTATTGTGTTTATCACAGCAACAAAAAAGTAACTAAGACACTAATCTTGAGAAATAAATGTTTCTAAGGATATGATTTCTTAGAGGGCATAAAATTTAACATTCACCTATGATAACATGTACAGCATTTTTTTATAATGTGAAACCAGTACAGATTTTATATACATTAATTCACTACAGAGCAAAAGCTATGGTTTCATGTTTCTGCATGAGTTACTGAATATTACAAGGGAGTCCCAAGTCAGACTCTGCCCTTCCTGTCCACTCCCGCAACCCGCAAAACAGCAAATGTGTCCCAGTGTTTAGTTTTCATGGTGTTGGGGATCAAGTCAAGAGCTGAAGACTGCAAAGCACTAAAGTGAACTACATTCCCAGCCCTTCCTTTTCAGACCAAGACAGTAAGTTACTGAAGACTTCTGCAAAAATCCCTTATGCTACATCATATTGAGAAAAGCAAGCAAGCAGAGGCTTTGCTTCCCTGTACAGACAACCTGAGGTACGGGCTGTGCACGGCACAGATGAGGAGAGAGGAGGCTAGTGAATTTCAGGCCAACCTGGGCCACAGAGCAACACCCTTTCTCAATAAAGAAATAAATCTGAAGAATGAAATGCTCTAAAACCACAACTATTTTGTTTTTGTTTTTCAGACAAGGTCTCACTCTGTAGCCCTGGCTGTCCTATAACTTGATGTGTAAACCAGGCTGGACTCAAAAGATCTGCCTCTGCCAGAGTGCTGGGATTAAAGGTGTATGTCACCACACCCAGCCTTAAAATCCAGAACATTTTGAGTGCTGACATGATGCTACAATTTTAATTCTACACTTGACTTGTTATCAAAGTCAAAATGCAGGCACATTAAAAATACTGTATGAAATTACCTCCAAGATACATGTATAAGGTACATATGAAAAATGAATTTCATGTTTAGAGGGTCTCAACATTACAATATCTCATTTTACACACACACACACACACACACCTTCCAAAATTGAAAGAAATCTGAAATCCAAAAAGGCATTTCAAATTAGGGATTTGATATTTTCAACCCACTGTAAACTCTTCAAAGTCACTGATAGCCTGTGATGGTCAATACAGCCAATTTGACAGGATCAAGTATCACAGAGGACAAATCTCTGGTTATGTTTGTCAGAGAGTTTCCAGACTAAGTTAACTGAAGTGGGGACCACCTTGAGTGTGGGCAGCACAATTTCTTGGGTTGAAGAACTGAACAAAGAGAGAGCATGCTAAGGATCGGCACTCATGTCTTTTCTCCCCGACTGGGTGCCATTTGCCCCAAGCCTCATGCTCCTGTGGCCATGACTTCCCTGCCTGGGCAGACTGTAGCCTCCGACCGTGAGTCACATAAACCTTTCCTTCTTTAAAGGAGGTGCTTCTGTTAGGTGTTCAGTCAGAGCAATGAGAAAATGAACCAACTCCTGGCCCATCCCTGCCTCTTCCATTATCCCTCCAGCTCATTGACTCTATGAAACTCACTCAGACCTCTCCCTGGGGCTGAGGGAGGGGCAGTACTTACTTTTCTTCATTTCTTCATTTCCTTTACAGATTGTTTGTCTCAGCTGTTCAATCCTCATCTTGCACGACATTATTTTCCATCTCTTAAAAAGTATGCAACAAATGTCACAAACATTAGTCTCATGGGATTATCTACCCAGAATTCTTGCTTAGTTTCAGGTCTATCTTAGGAGACAGTGAAGAAAACGCTATCCTAACTACATTTGTTATAACTGTTTGTACCTATGGTGGATTACAAAGGGAAAGTTTTTTTCTGGTTCAATACAGTAGCTGCTGGGAAATTTACAAGAAAGAAATTGATTCAGTTCTTTCCCATGTGTTAGAGCACAGAGGAAAATGCTTCTAAACTTTCCCTACCAAGTATATAGTTACACACCAGCCTGGCTAAGCTGGTGTGATGGTATACAAGTAGAATCTTAGCACTCGGGAGGTAGAGATACAAGGTTCAGGATTTCAAGGCCACCCTGGCCTACATAAGGCCCTGTTTCAACCCCATGAAAATACAATTATAATAATGACATATAAATTCAGTTCCCCATACTATCCATGTGTCATGGCTAATGGTGACTGCACAGACATAGATTCAGACAGAGAGTCTGTGTCATCACAAAAACACCAGCTGAGTTCCACTCTCCGTGCTGGCTCCTGAGGCATATTGCAAATCAAATTTCCTAAGATGACTAGGAAAATTCCACAAACCATGAAGCTGTCTCTTTACATTAGCAGGAACAGTACAGTCAGGTACAGCTTTTCTCTACTGAATAAAGCATCAAAGCTTATAGGACCTCTGCCTGGTTTGAATGAGAAATTGCTGTGGATATCTGTATGCTGTGAATGTGTTGCTCTGATTGGTTAATAAATAAAGTGCTGATTGGCCAGTAGCCAGGCAGAAAGTATAGGTGGGACAAAGAGAGAGAATTCTGGGAACAGGAGGGCTGAGTCAGGAGACGCTGCCAGCCGCCGCCATGAAAAGCAACATGTAAAGATATCGGTAAGCCACAAGCCACGTGGCAAGGTATAGATGAATAGAAATGGATTAATTTAAGATATAAGACCTAGATAGCAAGAAGCCTGAGCCATTAGGCCAAACAGTTTAAATAATATAAGCGTCTGTGTGTTTATTTGGGTCTGAGTAGCTGCGGGCCCAGGCAGGACTGGAGATAACTCCAGCTACAAGAAATGGCCCCCATAGGTTCATATTGTTTGAACATCTGGTCCCCAGTTGGTGGAACTATTTGGAAAGATTAGATGTGGCCTTGTTGGGGGAGGTGTGTCACTGAAGGCAGGATCAGAGGTTTCAAATGCCTCCCAGAACCAACACCCCCACCCCTGCCTTGTGGCTTGGATCAAGACGTGAACTCTCAGCTGACCCTCCGATCCCCATAATGGACTCTGTGTGCTCTGAAACATTAACCAAATTAAGTGCTTTCCTTCGTAAGTTGCCTTGGTCATGGTGTTTTGTCACAGCAATGGCAATTATTTTCTATTGTCTTCCTATGTGTGAGTAATTAAAAGTCTAAAATAAAGTATTCACAGTGTTAACATGTATATAAGTAGTCCAATGACACAAGATACAGAACAGTGGCAGGGTTTTGGTTTAATTTTCATTTACTTTTAAATATTGGTGGCACGTGGGGCTGGGGGGAAGCAATAGACCACAGAAATCAGAGGACAACTCTTGTGGCACAGATCCTCTCCTCACTTTTATGTGGATTCTGATGTGGAACTCATGAGGGTCATGACTTGTGCAGCAAGTCCTTTACCTGCTAGGCTATCTTGCCTACTCCGCTGGTCTTAACATGCCCCTGCCCCCAACCCTGAAGCAGCTGGCCTGATGGAAAGCTGGAATGGCCTTTTGAAGGCACGGTTCCAGGCCAATTATGTGGCAGCAGCACGGAGGGTGGGGCAGGGCTCTCCAGAAGGTGGTATGTGCTTTGAATCAGCTTCCAATATACAGCACAGTTTTTCCCACAGCCAGGATCCAGGGTCCAAGAATCAAGCGGTGGAAAGGGAATGGTTCCTCTCTCACTCCTAGTTTTGCTTCCTGTTCCCATGACCTAAGTTCTGCTGGCCTAGAAATTTTGGTTCCAGAATGGGGAGTGCCCCGGCCAGGAGACACAACAAACATTCCACTGAACTGGAAGCTCGGACTTCTCTCTGGCCACCTTGGGCTTCTGATGCCCTTAGTCCAACAGGCTAAGAAAGGAGTAACAGTGTTAGGAGGGGTGAGTGATCCAGATTCCAAAGGGGAAATTGGATTGCTTCTCCACAGTGGAGGTGCAAGAGATCCTTCAGGACTGAATGCAGGAGATCCTTTAGGTTGTATCTTGGTGCTACCATGTCCTATGACTGAAGTCAATGGGAAACTACAACAATTCAATCCAAGTAAGGTAACAAAGGTCACAAACCCTAAGGAATGAAGGTGTGGGTAACTCTCCAGGAAAAGAGCCAAGATCTGCTGAGGTGCTTGCTGAGGGTGGAGGAAATACAGAATGTGTAGTAGAGGAAGGTAGTCATAAATACCAGTTAAGGCCACTTGACTAGTTGCAATAATGTGGGTTATAACTGAAATATGTGTTTCTGTTGTATTTTGTTAAGAACATGCTTGTGCCGGGCGTTGGTGGCGCACGCCTTTAATCCCAGCACTCGGGAGGCAGAGCCAGGCGGATCTCTGTGAGTTCGAGGCCAGCCTGGACTACCAAGTGAGCTCCAGGAAAGGCGCAAAGCTACACAGAGAAACCCTGTCTCGAAAAACAAACAAACAAACAAACAAAAAAAAAAAAAAAAAAAAGAACATGCTTGTACAGATATTTTCTTTCCTTGGTTTCTGTATCATGTAATATCAATTGAGATATATCAGTGCTTATCATATTTAAGTTAATGAGATACTAAAAGAATGTCCCTCAAGTGACACTGCCATCTATTCTAAAATATATAACATGTTTGCAGTTGTGTGGGGGCTATTTATATCATGTTAGGATAATTATGACTTGGTTATTGTTTTCAATTAGAAATTAAGTAGGACATAAGCAGATACGATTGCATGTCAAGATGACAAGGGGTGGTGGACTTATGATGGCTATTCTTGGCTATCAACTTGACTCCATCTGGAATTAACTCAAAACCCAACCAGCTGGGCATATATGTGAGGGATATTTAGTTAACTAGATTATTTGAGGTTAGAAGACCCATCCTAAATCTGGGCCCGACCTCATGGCAGCCTATATGAAGGATATGGAAAAATGCTTTTGCTTTTTGCCTGCTTGCCCTCATTCTCACTGGCAAGTTCATCTACTCTGCTGCTGAGACATTCTTTCACTGGCTTTAGCGCCTACTTCTTTGGGACTCCAACATATACTGAAGACCAGCTGACACATCCAGCCTCCTGGACTGAGCAACTACTAGATTCTTGGGCTTTCTGTGGGGAGACATCTGTTGTTGGACTAGTTGTACCACAGCCTGTAAGCCACTAATAAGTTCCCCTTCTACATACATACATATGTATATGTATATCTGTTCTATCATTTCTGTTCCTTTAGAGAACCTTAATACACCTGCCCCTATTTTTATCTTGAGAGAACTATCCTATTATATAATCCAGCCTGGCCTTGAACTCATGATCCTCCTGCCTTAGCCTCTCCGATGTACACCTCTAAGTTAGGCTGAGGATTCTATAGAAAAGTGTATATGTTATAAGGATTTTTAAAGATTCTTCATTGAACATATTAATTATAATATTCACAGCATGAGTCACTTCCATCATAAATATTCTTTAAGTGTCATAAAAATTATACATGATACCTTATCCTTTAAAAAAACTTAGGACAGAGCAGATAAAAGGAAATGTGACTGTTGTATGGAGTCTGTCCTCTTTGTCAGGGTCCTCTTCGTCAGGGACCTCTTCGTCAGGGACAAGCTCTTCCTTTATAAGGCTGAGTCAGCCCAGAGCCTCGTGAATTCTCAGCCTGCAGTCCTCCACCAGAATACCCACAGTGCTAATGCCAGACCACCATGTATCCTTTGTAGAGTATATTTAAAATACACACACAAAGAAATGATATTCCCTTACTTTTTTTCATTAAAAATTTCATCTCAGACATAGTTTCTTTTGGACACATGTATACTAACCACTTTTTTATATCATTAAAAATCAAACTGCCACACTAATTGGACACAATTACTGGATTCGCTACGATACCTCAATACATGAATACCAAAGCAGCTCCACAGGCCATGGGTTCTTCTCAGCTCCTGAACCTAGAGCATTCATTTATTAACTTTGCAGTGGTGCTACAGTTTGCTACCCATACCTCTCTCTGTCTGTATATATTTCTTAGCAGAAACTTGCTGAGCACACAAGTCCTCTGGCAGTACCACAGACTACCCCCAAGTCAAGTGTATTGCTGCCAACAGGGAATGAAGGTGCCAGAATCCTGCCAAAGTCCCTAATTTACACGTTTGTGTTCCTCTTCTCAGTTCAGGAGTTAATTTTGTTTAATGTACAAGACTTTTAAATTAGTTTACTATGCTAAAAACTTTCTTCTGTGGTTTCTAAAGGTCCTACCAACACCAAATTATATAAGTCCACTGCTATATTTTTTTTTTGTGTTTTAAGCTGCAAGAAGCCCCAGCTGGCTTAATGTTCCAATCCTCCTATCTTCAGCTCAAGTATGGGATTCTAGGCACACATCACCCCACCCAGCTCTTCCTGATTCTTTAGTATTTTACATGTAATCATTAAATTATCTGCACAGGTGTTTATTGTGAGTAATTTCTGCAAAATGGATGATCTATTTGGTTCTGTATTACTATGCCAAGAGCAAACTTTTATAATTATCCTTTATGATGGTTGTATAACTTAATCGCCTATCCTATTTGGTATATCTCCATGTAATAGTTTAGAAGGCCACACTACAAATATACAAACACCCAACTGTCAAATATGATGAAAAACTAAGTCAAATCATCATTAAGTTCTACCTTAACTTAGAAACATGTAGCCTCGTGTATGAAGACTATTAGTTTAAACACTTCTTGGAACTTACCAACTGATCTGTTAGCCGTTTTCCTTCCATCGCTTTTAGTACTCTGTAGGGAAAGAGACAGGGTGAAGCTTTGAATAAAAATCTTACAAAGCTCAAAAGATCAAATCAATCTTTAAAAAGTTATTATGTTCATGGTGTTTTGCCTCCATGTGTATGCCTGGTGCCTGAGAAAGCCCGAAAAGGACATTAGATCAATCTCCTAAAACTGGAGTTACAGACGCTTGGGAGCTGCCATGTGGGTGCTGGAAACCAGAGGCCTCTGGAAGAGCAGCCAGGGCTCATAAAAACTGAGCCATCTCTCCCCACTTCCTCTCCCTTCTGTTTTCAATACTGGCTGTTGCTATGTGCCCAGCTAGCCTGTAATGCACCCTTCTGATTATAGGTGCACACTGCCTGGCTAATGGATCAACTTTTTTAGGTGGGTGCTTGGAAAAACCTGGAAATATCAAAGCAAGTCTTAACAAATTATTTTACAAATTCTTTATTCCTTACAATTGCTCATTTCTTTCTTTTTTACCTGTAACATTACCAAGAGCTTTGGTCCTCAGACATAATCAGTAATTTCTATGAGTCATAATCAATAATAATGACAGCCACAAAATAATTCATAATCTTAAAACACAATGATTTGTTCTCAGAGAAAGGGCAAAGACAATGCCTCTGCATAATTTGTCCCAGGAATGAAGTACTCTGGGAAAAAAAGATTCTGTGATATGCTATGGGATGTCTTTCTGTATACTCAGAATGTGTTGCTCCCATTGCCTAATAAATAAAGCTGTTTTGGCCTATGGCAAGAATGCTTACAGCCAGGCAGGAAATCCAAGAGAGATAGAGAAGAAAGGTGGAGTCAGAGGGGACACCAGCCGCCACCCAAGGAGCAACAAGATGCCAGCAGACTGGTAACACCACAGCTACATGGCAACATATAGATTAACAGAAATGGGTTAATTTAAGATGAAAGAGCTAGCAAGAAGCCTGAACCATAGGCCATACAGTTTGTAATTAATATAAGCCTCTGTGTGCTTACTTGGGACCGAGCGGCTGTGGGACCCTGCAGGACACAGGAAAACTTCTGTCTACAAAGCAGAATAAGCTAGAGAAACTGCTGGGTCAAATATACTCAGGCAGGCTTTGAAGAAGCACGTTTTTTCTTAGGAGGAGCCCACTGTGGAAATCACTGGCATAGGTATCAGTTGTCTTCACCAGTAAAGGTATTTCCATGTTGGTCTGGTTTGGGAAGGATTGGCAGAGGGCCTCAAGTGATGGGCAAGGCATGTAGGAAGAAGAGAAGCCCTTAAGGGCTGAGCCATCTCGCCAGCCCTTATTTTTTTCTTTTGTTTTCAATATTGGTGGCGGCGGGGTCCTATGGGAACCACCTCTGTGAACGCTAACTTGGGTCTCACAAAGCTGAGCAGGACCAAGGGAGCAACTCCTCTGTCCAAACACCGAGTCATTACTGTGGGAAAGACTCCAGATCTTGGCCCCAGATTTTCTAGAAACTTGATATTCGCTTCTCTCAGACACTCTCCCTCCTTTCCCCACACTTTCAAAGTCTGATGCTCCACCCACTGAGTTATCAGGGTGTTTCCCAACACTTCAAAAGATAGTCTGCTAAATGAGCTGGCAATTCACATATCTGCACACCACAGCAACAGATTAAACTAAGTGGCTAGAGACAGCCTCTACAAATTAAAGTATAAAAACTCACTCTTTCTGAAATTCTTCTTGCTTGCTCTTAAGCTGGCTTAGCCTTTCCTTCTTGTCAATAAACCTGTAAGAAAAAAATCCTGGTTTATTTACATGCTCCCCTCCCGCTGGCAAGTTTAATGAGATGCCTACTGATTCCTGAGCTGATCACTTCTGCAAACTCCCGTGGAAAATACCCATATCCTGAAAATAAACACTTTCACAATAGTGTGCACACAGCTGGATTTGTTTGTTTGTTTGTTTGTTTGAGACACAGTTTCTCTGTAACAGTCCTGGCTGTCCTCAAACTCAGATGCACCTGCCTCTGCCTCCCGAGTGCTGGGATTAAAGGTGTGTGCCACCACCAGCCCAGTGTTCCTTTTTTAATAGAATATGAAATTATAAATGTCCCCTCTCAGCATCATTTCAGTTGCAGCCCATAATTTCTGATAAGGTGTATTTTTATTATTGTTTAGTTTAAAACTTCTTTCCCCCATCATTACTAGAAATGTCATCATGGTTTCCATATTTGTAGCCATGTTTAGGTAGCTTCTTACTACTGTGTTCTTTGGTCAGTTTTTGAGACAGGATGTCACACATAGCCCTGATTGGCCTGGAACTCACAACAGAGCTCCATCGGCCTCTGTCTCCCAAGTGCTGGGATTAAGTCTTATTACTATTTTCTAATTTAATATTGTTAGAGTCACATACTATACTCCTTGAGATTTCAAGATCTGTATTTGTTCTGTCTGTGAAAGTTCCATGTACATTTGAAAGAATGTTTCTACAGTCATTGGGTACAATGTATATAACTGTCAGCGAGTTGACAGTGTCTGATATCTCTCAGATCTTCTTGATCTGTGTTTTCAGTATGGTGGCCATCTGACACACGCAGCTGCTGGACACCTTGCATGTAATGCAATTAGGATTTGAGGATGAAAGTATGGCTAACATCATGCAAACAATTAGGAAATGAGCAAATAGCAGCTAACATGGTGTGGCGTCCAAGAACAGGTTTTGGGTATCTCCTGAAATCCCAACATAAACAAAAACATGGAACAGAACCACCATCATGGAAAAAAAAAAAAAAAAACAACCCAGATAAATGACTCTCTCTAAAATACTATTTTTATAACGCTCATGTTTAACACATACTAGGTATTTATTTAAATGGACAGGATAACA
Organism: Peromyscus aztecus; assembly: GCA_902168405.1. Classification (NCBI taxonomy): domain Eukaryota; kingdom Metazoa; phylum Chordata; class Mammalia; order Rodentia; family Cricetidae; genus Peromyscus; species Peromyscus aztecus. The sequence goes on from CABHPQ010170079.1 coordinate 33,866, forward strand.
TGATCCAATCATGACCTTATGTAGGACTGAAAATGTACAACATATACTAAACAAATAAGCAAAGGCAGTAACTTTATACATGACAAGTTAAATAACTCCTCAGAATAGCCCTATCACTATAGAAATCCCGACTGGACAGCACTACAGTGTCCAGTAATAATGGTGGCAACTGCATGGAACAGTTCAGAAACCAAACCCATGAGACTCAGCAATTAAGCAGACATTTACCACAAGCCTGCAACACAGAACAAGCATCCTCCAGAGTTCTGAGAATTGCTGTATGCTATTCTACAGCACGTGTGTCCTCATGCTTCCCCTGCCTTGCAGGGGACAGTAAGATACACATGGTTGTGCATGCCTGTAATCCTGTACTCAGGAGACTGAGGCAGGAGGATCATGAGCTCCAATCTAGCTTTGACTAGAAGCTAAGATTTGGGGAGGGGAGACTGAGACTAGAGTGGAATTTACTTTGACCTCAACAGAGGCAACAGTAACTTATATTCAAACTCCCAAGGCCCTCAAACGAGACAGAAAGCTGGCATGGAGGATAAAATCTTGCTTTCATGAGCTATAAAAGTGAGATAGCAGACAGATCTAACCAGAAAGTCTATATTATGCTGGTTGAGTCTCACGGCCTTCTTGGAAAATGTAATGGGAAAAAACACTCCACCAACAAAACCTTAGCGTACAGATGACAGCAGGAATAACAATAAGAAGCCAATCTGATACTTTATGAATTATGTTATCTTTCATGAAAGAAATTCAAAATAGGTGGTGCTAAAAGAACAAAGCAGGGGGCTGGGGATTTAGCTCAGTGATAGAGCTAAAGGCCCTGGGTTCGGTCTTCAGCTCTGGGGGAGAAAAAAAAAAAAGAACAAAGCAGGCAGCTGTACCAATGCATTAGGGGTAGATAGGAAGGACTATGGCTGCGTGGCACTTGCTCATCCGTACACTCATTCATTCTCCACATCCTCTCCATTGCTCAAAGATATGGATTTATGCCACCATCCTGTGCTTTCTCAATATGGTTTCCAAGAAAGAAGTGAAAGGAAAAACAATCACCACACTCAATGAAATCGGAATGGTTTCTCTTTTATCTTAAAGTAGGGTGTGGGAGGGTGGATTCATATTTTATGCATTGTTTTGCAAGTTGGTTAGTGTCAGATTATCTTGTTATCTCTCCCCATTGCAAACATACCAAGATCTATCTCATTCTTCATTGCTGGCTAGCATAAAGCTGCTCACACAGCCCTTATTGACAGAAACACTGCTGCTCCCAAAGGCTCACTACTACCAGTAACAGGACAGATGCACACCACAGTGCAGTCTTTACATACTTTTTATTTTCTGAGAAATTCTTACAAATGAGACAAGATGCTGGTCAAAGAATATTCACATGCAAAATTTCCTCTAGAACATTTCATAAATGTATCACCTCCCTAAGAGTGGATAATGGGGCCATTCTGATTCTTCCAGTTCTGAACATGTGTCTTGGCTGGTTTACCTACGCATACTTCACTGTCAAAGGCTGGGCATCTTCAGAGCCAGCCAGCGAGCGTCTTGTTCTTCTGCTCCTCTCTGTCAACACCCTTCATCCATTTTCTATTATCTTTTTCTTTTAAAGATTATTACCACAGAAATTAGGTATTGTTCTTTCACTCATGGTGAAATCATGCTTTTCTTACTCTGTTTTCTTACTGCTTGTGAAAACTCTGTCATACTCTTTTGTTGTTGTTTAATGACTCAAGCTGTGTTGTTTTCTAAAATGAATCTGCCAGTGAACTTTGTTTTCCCTCCCAAGTTAAAAATGCCTATTTTTTGAGACAAAGTCTCACTGAATAGCTCTGGCTTGACTTGAACTCATATGTGGTCCAAGCTTGAACTCAAAGAAGTCCATCTGTTTCTGTCTCCTGAGTGCTGGGATTAAAGGTGTGGACTACCACACTTGGTGGAAAAATGACTTCTAAAGCCAAGTGTGGTAGCACAGGCCTCTATTCTCAGACTCAGATATTTATTACATTCCTCCTTACTTACACTTTTAGAGTATATTCCTTTAAAAGAAATTATTCCGCTGGGTGGTGGTGGCGCACGCCTTTAATCCCAGCACTCGGAGGCAGAGGCAGGCGGATCTCTGTGAATTCGAGGCCAGCGTGGTCTACAAAGCGAGTTCCAGAAAAGGCGCAAAGCTACACAGAGAAACCCTGTCTCGAAAAAAACCAAAAAAAAAAAAAAAAAAAAAGAAAGAAAGAAAGAAAGAAAGAAATTATTCCTTTCAATTGACTGTTGTTTCTTAAATTCTTCCACAATTTTGTGACTTTTTCCCACTAAAATGTGTGTCTTACTGCTGTGAAGAGACACCATGACCAAGGCAATTCATAAAAGAAAAAGCATTTAATTGGGGACTTGCTTACAGTTTCAGAGGCTTACTTAGTCCAAAAACCCCATGGTGGCACACAAAGAGGCATGACACTGGAGAAGCAGCTGAGAGCTACATCCTGATTCTCAGGCAGCAGGCAGAGAGAGACACTGTCATGGGCTTTTAAAGCCCTAAAGCCCACCCCCAGTGACACGCCTCCTGATCCTACCCTGACAGCTCCTCACCTGGGAACTAAGCATGCAAATACAGGAGCGTATGGGGGGGGGGCAAGTCTCATTCAAACCACCACAACAATCTTTCAAATCAACCGTCAAGTAGGAGCCGGTGTTCACATAGAACTCAGTGTGGCATGTGGTCACGCCAGCTCTGAACTCCAGCAGCTTCCTGAGTGTGATACCCTTCTACACTGAGGTATGAGGATGACTGAAAAATAGCTGTTAGGGGAGGGCAGGCATTACAGGCAAAGGAAATTCCACTATGTGAAAAATTACTTTGTCCCATGCCAATGCCTTTCAACCAACAAGGCAGCCAGCTGAGACAGGACTATAACTGCTGTAAGGGGCGCTGACTAGGGAAGCTCCTAATTCCACTGATCCCCAGTCACAATCGTGACTACGTCTACCCTCATGTCCGACCAGTCACACAAATATGTCCCATGTTTCCAGAGAAACCACAGACTCCATGATCTACCTGTACTGTTAATTCGGTGCTAGGAACAATTAGCAGTGAGCAACACTGAGCACTCACTGTGTTCTATGTCAAGTACCTTTAGGAAAATGACAAGTCCTTGTCCTCATCCTGGGGCTAAACTTAGACTCTAGGATTACTGCAACACAGAGGTCTCAGATATGCAACTGACAAACTTTTTATTTATTTATTTTCCTCAAAGGGGCAAAAGACTGTAACTTTTGAAAAAGTAACCGACAGCCTGAAAAATATTTAAATCTCTCAACCAGTTAATTTAATGCAAAGAACTAAGGAACCAAACTAGAAATGAGTAAAGATTTACATCTGAAGATTCAACTATAGTCAGTTTTAGTAGCAAAATGTTAGGAACAATTTTAATGTCCAATAGGAAGTTTAAAGGATACCATGCTGCCACAAATACTAATTTTTTTTTTTTTTTTTTCGAGACAGGGTTTCTCTGTGTAGCTTTGCGCCTGTCCTGGAACTCACTCTGTAGACCAGGCTGGCCTCAAACTCAGAGATCCACCTGGCTCTGCCTCACGAGTGCTTGGATTAAAGGCGTGCCACCGCCACCTCCACCACCACCACCAGGCTAAACATTAAAATATTTTACAGTCAGAAATATCATGCAAATATGACCACAAACAATACCTGTGTGCGCGCGCACACACACACCCCCTCCCTCTCTCTCTCTCTCTCTCTCTCTCTCTCTCTCTCTCTCTCTCCTAGAGATCCCCACACTGGATCCCCAGAACTGGAATTACAGGCAGTTTGTGACTCACCATGTAGTGCTGGAACAGAATAGGGGTCTGTTCCAGCAAGAGCAGCAGTGCTCTTAACCCTAATCATTTCCCTTTGACACCAGGGGAAAACATATACTATTCAATAATTAAAATTACTCATGCTTCCCCTTTGAGGTTGACACACACTATACACACACCCACATAATTCCTCCAAATTCCTTAGCTTCTTTGAGCAATTACACTCTCTAGGTTCCTTAAACTGGGGCAAGAGGAGTGAGAGTTAATGCTTTCTGGTCAGCAGGAAGGAACTTTCCTCATCCCTAATTTCAACACACGTGGTAGAGGCCTTCATGACAACTTTCGGCTCCAGAAATAGGCAGTGAGACATCTAAGACAAGTCAGAGAGCAGAGCAACCTCTCTGCGTATTACCAAAGCTTTGCTGAGGAGGGAGGGGCACAATAGGGCTAATTACAGACTTAGAGACAGCTAAAGAACTAGATGTTCCTTTTAAAAATTCTTTTCACTTTTCTTCTTTCTTTCTTTTTTCTTTTTTTTTAAATGCATATGGCTGTTTTGCCTGCATGTATGTCTGTATACCCTGTGCATGCAGTCCCCAGGGAAATCCAGCAGAGGGCCTTGGGAACTGGAGCTAGGTTGTAAGCTACCATGTGGTGCTAGAAATCAAGCCTGGATCTTCTAGAAGAGTAACCAATGCTCATAAGCAATGAGCGATCTCTCCAGGCCCTCAAACTAAATATTTCTTAAACTGTAATCTAACATGGTAACAGTTAAACGAATACTAGCCATCAAAGTTTCTTTTAATTTTAATTTTTTGTTTCTTCTTTCATGTTGGACATTGAACCCAGAGCCTCATAAATATCTAGCACACACTATATAGTGAGTTAAGCCCTAGCCCTTCTCACTTGAAGTCAAGACAAGAGGGGACAGAATGTGCAAAAAAAGGCATGGTCTTATTTGGAAGGTTCTGTCCCTCTACAACAGAACATCGTGGGGGAAGCAGAGTAGTCAGCACAACAGAGCAGAGCAGTGCTCGGTGCCATCACTCACAGATGATGGGGACACTTCTGTAGCACCTGCCCAGAGGACAAAAGAGAAACCCAAAGCATCATGCTCAGACACTCTGCACACAACATCGTCGGAATGGGTGATTCCACATCTCCTTCTGAATTAGACCGAAGTACAGAATCATGTGGAGACTCAGGGATCACAGAGCTGGGATGAGCCACTCCTCACACTTGCTGCTTCTGCAAACACAGATGCAGTAAGTCACTTCCCTCAGCTTACTCTGAATTGAGACATCCGTTGGTAAGTAAGACAGGAAAATTCCTTTTTGTTGTGCAGATAGTAAATAAAAATAGGGAGAGATCTTAACGTTGGATTTTAAAAATGTTTATAGTTATAAAGGAGTAATTAATATTCCATGCATTAACATGACAGTAGTTATTAAGTATAAAAAATTAAGATCTGCAAAACAGCATGTGTTGTGTGGTCTCATTTTGGCATGAAAAGTAAAATATTAAAGACTATACCTCACAAAAGTAGCCTGTTGTGGGGCTGCAAGAGTTATATATCAATGTTTCAGCTCAAGAGCTTATCTGTTCAAATGCTGTATTTATAGTTAATTTTCTTTTTTAAAGGTGCCCATTCATGTATAATGATTCAAAAGACTTGAATGCTGCTTCCTCTTGTGTGTGAGAGCAGGCTGTCATGGAGTTATCTCCAGGTGGAGGACCCACTGAAGTGATCTTCCTAGACCCAGGTCACAGTGCTCACTGCAGGCAGCTCAGCCTCATGGCACTCACAAGCATGGTGCAAGAAGACTTCGATTACTAGCAGCCCTGAGATGTTCAGCGGTGAGATTCTGGACTACACTGGAGCTGGGTGCTCTCACCTGGCTCCAAGCAAGAGGAGACCAATACTGTATAAAACACCCACTATAGTCTCTGACAGTCCTGTAGTCTTGACCCCTAAAGCATTGTCTCCTCTCTGGCAATTTCTAAAGGAAAACCCCACCCTCAGAGCTATGCCAGCACTGCTCTGCCATCCTCAGGGAAGCACTAAACGTCCTAATGGCATCACCACATCAACTCAGAACCTTCCGTATCAACAGCAAACAGTAAGTCCCAGGACTAGCTTAAAAATCAGTTTATTTTCCTGTTAAATGCCACTGGAGCTTTAAAGAGACTTGATTATGACAGGCTTTGAAAACAGTTCAGAAATCTTGGCAGTTAAGAGAGAATGCTGGGCCTGGGGAGTACTGGACTATGGCAAAGGAGCAGCTGGAGGTGAGAGGAGCCCTGCTCACCAGGAATCTTCACACAGTGGCAGGCAGACAAGCCAGAGGTGCTGGCTCTTCAGGCTTGATGCCAAGCTTTGCATAACTCATTAAAATGTATATGGTCCTTTTAGATACATCTGAAATCTATCTAATAAAACCAAAGGTTTTTCTTTCCTGTTTTACATGCCTATGTACACACAGGAAACATAGTTCAGATGTGGAAGTGAACTGGAGAAACAGTATAGCCCAGGATCAAGTCAGTCACCAACTCTGAGCCTCCATTTCCTCATCTTTCAAACAAGTTCATAATTTGAGAGGGGAAAAACTGTGATAATAAATGAAAAAGCCTTTTATACGTTCTAAAAGGTGTCATGATACTTACTGAAAACAAACGATGTGTTCTCTTAGCCAATCTGTATCTGTTGATGGAATACATTAAAAAGCTGTGTGGGCTAGAACTGAGGGATTCTGGAAGGACAGCCATGCAAGAGAAAGACTGATAAACTTGCTTCAGCTGCCTGCAGTACTGCCCTCTCAAGACAAAAGAGATCTTTTCCCATTATAAACAAGTGACTTGTTAAGTTTTCTTGTAACAGAATCTCTACAATACTGACTGCATTTATCTACATCCAACAACAACAAAACGTTAGCAGGGCCAGAAGGGCTGTTTCAGAGGTTAAAAGCACTAGCTGCTCTTCCGATGACCTGGGTTTGAGTCCCAGCACCCATACAGTTGCTCACAATCTCCATGACTCCAGCTCCGGGGAATCTGACACCTTTTTCTGACTTGAGGTCAGCAGGCATGCAGAGGGTGCAGAAAACATGCAAAAAATTATAATATTTAAAGAAAAGTCTTAGCAAACACAGACTCCTTCCTGCCAGCCAGTCATCGGACACCCCAGAAACTATTTCCACAGGACAGAAATAGATGGACAACCAAGAAGATGCTGGTGAAAGAACAGGGGTATCTAAATGCATTTTGGACATGACTTTCCCTTGAAATCTATGGTAACATCTCCACTTTTCCTCACCCTCTAATCCAGCTCAATTTGGGTAGTCCCTGTATTTCTGCTTCTGGACAAAAAATGCAACCATGTATTTCTAAGTCATCAGTGAAGGTAACACAGCATCATTCCTAAAAATGTACTTCTAAAGCCTCACCATATGGCCAGAAAACAGGTCTTTCTCTACTCCCCACTGAGACCACTGCCTCCTAACCTAGCAGGCAGACCCCAACTGCCCAGATTACATTCCCACCCCCAGTCCATCTACTGAGAAATAATCAACAAGTGCTTCCCAGATGTGAGGAAAAAGATTACTCAACCTGTCGGTTTTCTATTATTGCATAACAGTGCTATTTTGGGAGTTAGATAAGCGCATAATCCAGAAAAATTAGGCTCCTGTTAAAAAAGCATAAACACCCAGCAGCACAAGATGCAGAGAAGACTTTGCTGGGAGAAGCGCTTCCTATCACAAGAGTGGTAAAGAAAGAAGACACATGGTCCTCTTTATTCCTTATGGAAATGTGCAAGCTAAAGGGTGGGTGAAAAGGCAGAGACTAAAACAGGTGTTGCTTTAGACAGACAAGGCAGAGGTGAGACCAACAGTATCCTGGACAATAAAAAAAGGAATGTTTCCATGTCTGTCAAAGTCACACCATCTCCAATAGTATCTAAAGACGTGTTAGCTGGGTTTGGTGGTTAATGCATAGAACCTCAGAATCTCAGCACTTGGCAGGCTAAGACGGGGAGTGGTGTGGCTACGTAGTTCCAGGTCATCTCCCTGAGACCAAAACAAAATGACACATATTTCTTTTTTTCAGAGCTGAGGACCGAACGCAGGGCTTGTGCTTGCTAGGCAAGCGCTCTACCACTGAACTAAATCCCCAACTCCCACATATTTCTTTCAAATGACCTAATTATTGTGAGATTTACAACTTTATTATCTAATTTTCCCTAATTGCCAAACTGCTAACCCCCCACATATTCAGCTGGTCTAGGTTAAACAAGGGCTTAACTGTACTATGAGGGCTTAACTGCACCAGATTTTATTTCCAAGTGGATCCACAGTCAGTGAGAGGCTTTTCATGAAGTTCAAAAGAAAAGGAGACTAAAGGCAGGCGCAGAATACAGAATTATTTACAGATAATGAAGACAGTAGCACAAGTAACCTTTACTCTAGGTTTGAGGCCTGCTACAATCAGTCAAATCCTGGAGAACAGGCCAGTCTTTCTCCTCAACAACTTACCAGAGTAGCTGATACATGTACTGGAATCCAACAAGAATATCTAAAAGGCACCTGGCTACCAGGACAGTGGTCCTGGCTCTCCAGAGAGTCTTTCATCCTGTTAGACACTCGGTAATGATCTGGAAACAGGAAGACTGACAAACTGCTTCTGAAGGCACAGAGCTCAAGAAAGGGAAGGGTGAGAGTGAAGGGAAGCTGGCCAATAGACCACTGTGCAGTCCTGTAAAGGATAAGGGACTGAGGCACTTGCTCTTCATTCCACTATAAACACGCCCCTCTTCAGAAAACTTAATACTCAGAGTTAGCCAAGAATTTCCATGTAAGATTGTGCTCGCTAGTTTGCAATGCTAGGGATCAAAGGAAGGCGTTAAACATACCAGGCAAACATTCTACCACACAGCCACATTTCCAGGACTGTTTTAAAAACGGTATCACCTCGGCCATGCCTATGTGCTACACCCTGCCACTGAGCTGATGATGTGACGGAACAAGAACTTGCACCTACCTGGGCAGTGGTGGTGCACACCTTTAGTCCCAGCACTCAGGAGGCAGAGCCAGGTGGATCTCTGTGAATTCAAGGCCAGCCTGGTGTACACACGTAGTGAGTTCCAGGACAACCAAGGCTACACGGAGAAACCCTGTCTTGAAAAAGCAAACAAACAACTCCCACCCCACCCTACCCCCAAAAGAAACAGAAGAAGAAGCTGTGCCTTCATGGAAAGCATTTTGGGTGCTGGCATTTTACTCAAATAACATTACACATGGAGGAGGCATTACATCACCACAACATGCACCAAGGGATGGGCTAGCAAATGGGAGAGGCTTGCAGAGGAGGATCAGGATGTGACATTTAACTACAGAGGTGATTGCTCTAGATGTCCACCAAGACATAATGAAAACACAGTACATATAAAATAGTGAGATTTTATTTGGTCATAAATAAAATTTATCAGGAAAATGGATGGAATATAGTATTAAACAAGGTAACATTGTCACAGAAAGACAAATACTGCATAATCTCACTCATATGCATATCCTAGCTCCTGGTGTGTGTGTGTGTGTGTGTGTGTGTGTGTGTGTGTGTGTGTGTATGTATGTGTGTGTATATGTGTGGTGTGTGGTGTGTGTGTGTGTAACTGTGGGCTGAGACCAGAAAACTAGAAAGGAGCTCATAGGGTAGGGCAAAAAGAGGCTTTAGGAAAAGGAGTGGCAGGCGACCAAACATGATAAATGTGGAAAGAATATTGATAGAAGAAAGGTTCAAGTGGGAGGGAACAGGATGGGAAAGGGAAGAGAAAGAAAAAATAAGTATGTATGAAAATGCTGTAAGAGGGTTGGGTGTGGTGGTGCACACCTTTAGTCCTAAAACTTGGGAGACAGAAGCAGGCAGATCTCTATGTTTACCACCAGCCTGGTCTAATAGTGAATTCCTGACCAGCCAAGGGCTATCTATGTAGTGAGAGCCTGTCTGAAAAAGGAAAGAAAATGCTAAGGAAACCTATTACTTTGTGTGCTAATTTAAAAATTCAGAGGCAAAAGACAAGGTTAACAGGAAAAAATGTTCCAATGGAGAACAATAAAGGGTATATCTGGTTGTGAAATTTGAGGAGGCTCATGACTATGGAGCAACCATGGCCTGAGTCTATTTTTTAGCACCTATTACATGCTAGACATCACACTAAGTACTTTAAAAGCGTGTTCTAAAAATCACTCCCAGAAACCTATGAAGTATGATACTCAACCATTTTCAAAATGAAATAAGCTTCAAAGAAATGTGCTCAAAATCATATAGCAAGTTGTGGAACTTGAATTCGATTCAAGACAGCATGAATCCTAAGCTCATCTTTTTAACTCAACCTTATAGCCAAAGTTAGAGATCCACAGTATCCAGATCACGTGGAGATTCACATGCCAAGGCAACAGATTAGATTTTATTTTAAATGCAGTGGAAAGCAAGAGAAGGGTTTTAAGCAACAGACTGACATGGAGCTTGCATACTTTTTTAGAGGTGAAAAGCAGGGGTGGTCATGCCTGCATAAAAGGAAGGATTACACATGACTACGTAGACCTGGTAGCAACCTGTAAGCAGACAGATTCAAGACAGTGTTGGACTGAATTAGACTGGCTGCTAGTGGTGACTTAGATGTTAGGCGTGAAAGAAAAAAGCAAAGTCCAAGACAACTCCCTGATTTTTGACTTCAGTAACCAGTGGGTCATGAGAGATGATACAGAAGTGGTCTGTAGGAATAGACTGTGAAAGAGGGCTAGATTCACTGAATTCTTAAATCTGCTATGTAAGGATACAATTGTGCACAAAAAATACACAATACTCCCTCAGAGTCTACACCTGAGGGGATCAGACAATCAGTAAGTTATTAAATGGTGATACAACAATAAAGCACATTAAGTAGGAATGAGGTCATTAGTTGAAGGGTCCAAAAGAATCTTCAGTGTATAAGCAGAGGTCTGAAGGAAACAGGAGGCAGGCAGCCATGAAGATTACTACAAAAGTTCTTGGCAGTCTGTGTGTAACTGCAAAGGCTCTGAGGTAGAAGTGTGCTTGTACTGTCAAAGAAGCCAAGAAGGTATAGCTTAACAGGTAAGGGAGAAAATAATGAGAGATTAGTTCAAAGCAATTATATGCAGGACTTTGGCTCAAGATTGCAGCTTTCACTTTGAGTAAAACAAAACCAACAGAAGATCTGAACAGAAGAATGGAGTGGCATTACTCCTGTTATATGTAAATCACACTACCAAGAAGGGTTCAGGAAGCAACAAGCCTCCAGGGGGTTAGACTGTATAATGATGAAAGGCTCAGACTGCGGACAGGCTTTGAACACTCAAAATGTGTTTATGGATTAGATATGGTGCCTTACTGAGAATTGGAAGGATTTTTTTTTCTTTTTTGACCTGAATAAAGGAAGGATGGTATTGCAATTTACTGTACTGAGATGTGAACAAAATTTATGTAAAATTAGGACTTCAGATTGTCATGTTAAAATAGAGGTAACTAAGCCAGGCGGTGGTGGTACACGCCTTTAATCCCAGTACTCGGGAGGCAGAGCCAGGAGGATCTCTGTGAGTTCAAGGCCAGACTGGTCTACAGAGCAAGATCCAGGACAGGCACCAAAGCTACACAGAGAAACCCTGGGGGGGTGGGGAGGGAGGGGGAGAAGTAACTATTACAAACGTAAATACAGGTGAGGAAGGGGGGAAATTAAATACAGATGTTGAGCAGCATGCTGTGTTCTGGACTTTAGAGGTCTGGGTTGGAGATCTAAGACTGGCCATCTTCAGCATCTAGATGGTATTAAAATTACAAGAATAAATCTAGGAAAGTGTAGATGCTAAATACTTGATAAGGTTCAACAACTAGACATTCCCATGTTTCCTTGTAACAGAACTGGTTTAATTTTTATAGCTATCACTTAGGACAGCAGTTCACAGTCTAAAATCATCAAGCTCATCCATAAAACAGCAATGAACTAAAGATTTTGTTACACCAATTATCTTCAGAAGAAAAAGAAAGGAGCCCCATCCATGATCACAGGAATACTGGGAATTCAAAACATCCCCCAATCTACATGGTATATAGTTTAGTAGCTAAATGCATAGGTATATGGATCCAGGATGTTTGGGTTTTAGTTCTGTGTGACCCCAGGGCAAGGCTCTTACTATATGTACAAGTCTCCTCAGTAGTCAGTTGGGGATAACTTGTGTGGTTGCTGTAAAGGAATAAATTCTTCAACTTTAATGTTAAAAAAAATTACCTGTCTTATTTGGACATAGGGGCACATGCCTTTAATCTCAGCACTTGGGAGGCAGAGTCAGGCAGATCGCTGCGAGCTAGGCTGGTCTATATTAGTGAGTTCCACAACAGCCAAAGCTACATAGTGAGACACTCTCGAAAACAAACAAACCAAACAAAAATTCTGTTTTACTATCATCGAAACTCACTGTTGAAAAAAAA